>JARJDZ010001589.1:0-32864 GCA_030264555.1 Aleochara sp. GC000083
CGGCTCGCAGAGTCGAGCCGAGCCATAATACACCTTCGCGCATTCAAACTGCATGCGCACAGATTGATAAAATGCACGGCCGCATAGACAATGATGATATACATATGGTTTTAACGAGCGCGTCCAGCCCGAAGAGCACGCTGGCCGGGATCGAAAGAATGGAGGGAAAAGTCGCCAGATTCGAATGGAAAAGACAGAGATGCGCAACGAAGCGGATGCGCGGTGTGAGAGTTTCTCACGACCTAACTTAACTATCATAATACGCCGTGGCGCGTACTCCACTTTGTGGAATAAAATAGCATTTCGTATATAAATTCAAATTTGTTCGCGTGGAGGTCGCTCACTTCACCAATTATGTATTACGAGGAGGCGCTGGTCGGCGCGCAAGAACGGCCTGAGACCCAGGCCGTGTTTATCGAAGGTGCTATCTCCGGAACGAAGACAATTTCAATCTTGTTTTTGTTTGTATGCCAACTTGTTAGCATACCTGCATATGCTGGATTTGTCTGCTTCGTTTCCTTTCGTGTTAATTTAAATTATCTCTCAGGTTGATATCTATCTAGGGATAAATCCGGCTCCCATCATTTCAAAGCTTTTTCTTACAATTAGTAAGTATATCAAACAAATTGTGAATTCAAAAGTTAAATTACCAACGGAAATCTAGTGGAATTTGATTGAATCCACATCAGAGGGCACTAGTTGTAAATACAGATTAAGGTTACAGATTCCTTCAAATCGGAAGAGGGAGTAATGACTTTACTTCCTTCAAATTCAGATTGACGCATGTGCAGTAATATGATGACCTAACCTCCTCTAAACACTGTCAAATCTGCTAACAGTTTTATCTAATGTTGGTGATAATGTTATAATATCTACAGTGAAAGTTGCTGAAAGGACTACTATTATACATGTGAACTGGCCCAGGACTCCAACTTGAAGGTACTATCCGTAATCATAACTATTTGGTTTCAGGAATAGTCAGGTCATTCGCTCCTTATGAAAGCAGTAAACTGTACAATAAGTATCGGGGACCCAACAAAACATCGGTTGGTTTATCGTTCCCGGTTATCGCTGATAAATGACTCATTGAATATGCCAATCTCCGGAATAAATTTTAATTTGGCACAGTATATCACTTGATAATGAAAACAATGAAGTGCATAAACGACTACAAATGCAATAAGCGGCATTGAAACCGCCAGGAGAGATTCAAATAGCCCATGAAGAATATTAAAGGCACGTGTGCCCATTATACCTCCAGCAAATCCAATTTGTTATTATTGGATTCTCCGACAAAAATAATCCCAGGCTTGCTCGATCAATGCGCACATAAACGAATCACTCGAATCATGATAAGATGAACAAACGCGCAGCGGATCCGAGATCCGGAGCATCGAATTGCGTGCGCATTGAACGAAATTGTATGAACCTAACGAATCAAAGAAATAATACAATGTTTCCATTTGGCGAGGCTCTCGGGCCGAGCATAATCGCCATTGTGCAAAGACGCAGCAACAAAGCGATTGCCCCGACCGGGCATTTATCCATCGTTGGATGGCTGCAATGATTGATTGATTATAATGATGAGTGCATTGATGAACTCGAAGACCGCACTGATGATGATGCCATATTGTCGTTTTGTCATTAGACGGAGCCGAGTTGCAGCAGCGTTTTTCTCTCCAGCGCGCTTTTTGCCCGGGCAACTTCAAGAAGAGATTGACCATTAGTCGCTGGCTGGGTTCCCGTTGCTTTCCGTACGATTCGGCGTGCGCACGATCGTGACGGACGGGAAACGATGAGAAGAAGCATTCAAGCGTCCGCCGGACGAATTTCGCGTCACAATGCGATGAACAATCGAAATGTGCTAGCCAGACAATTTCTCGAGGCACGATGCTGTAAATTATACGAAAGAATAAATTGTCTCCGCGCAGCATTGCTGTACGTACAGTTTAATTCTTAGTATACATAAAGATAATAACTTGTAATCGCCGCCGCCCGGACGAGTGCAAAAACAGCGAAAAAGACAGCGTGAATGCACAAGGATGTACATTCTGGATTTTGCGCGGCGTTTGTTTGATTGTCATCATCGTGGTTTCCGTTTTTTACTATTTAATCTTTGGAAACTTCTTTGTCTCTGCATTTTTACCATTGTTTTTTGCCTGCATTCCTAGACTGCATTTATGATTCGTTAATTAATATTTCAGATGCGAGTGTCGCCAGGCGTGTGCACACCAGACGATTTCATGCAGTTGAGGCTTTCGAGTGAGTGGTAAGTGCATTGCGCCACTTCGTCGACCATTCAAGCAGCTCCAGCGACAAATATTTGTGATTTACGACCGGCGAGTAAGAGGATTTCGGCCCGAAAGGTATCCTAATGTATTTATCATAATGATTCGTTGGAATATTGCTCGAGTTCGAGGAGGCCGACTCGAGTAGTGTACTTATGGTCTCAATGCTTCTTATAATACCGCCGGTTTAGCTCTTTGTATGCGGAGTTTGCTTGGTCGGTCGGTCGGTCAGTCGATACAATCTCAATGCCAATTTACGGAATCCTGTTTCGTTTGCAAGCGCACAACGCGCGCACCAACTTCTTGCAACTTCTTGCTGTGGCAAAAAGCGTCCGTCTATCGCACATCCAACATTGAAATGACCAACTTTGCTTATTTGGTTGCAAAGTTATTAACGAATTTATGGCTCTTGTAATTTGATATCATATTGTTACCAACAAAAGAACTTCATAGCATCTATCACTATCTGTATTCATCATAAATTCCAAAAATCCGTATGTGATTGTCTGTATTTAACTTTGCCAACGAATGACTCACAAGTTATGAAATTTGTGGACATAAATGTGTGAGGTATACAAGGAAATTCCAAAGTCAATCCCAGTCAGGAAAATTACATGGGTCTAAATAGGTGGGTTTATTAAATCAACCTGTGTGCAACCACAATGAAATGTGGCTTGAAGTTTTGAATGAAATTGTGGCCCCAAGCAAACCCAAAATACTTTCGACCCAGGTAGTTAAATATCATGTATCTTCAGACCTATCTGTATACACTTTCAAGGAAATTTCGTTTTCACTCAACGTCATTAACGGAATTCCACAATCTTGGTGCATCAGTGACCATTCATAAATAGGTAGCATTTAAGTTGCAATTAATTTACTCAAGCGAATTAACCCAGATTCCAATAAGTGGTAACATGAATTTTATGGATTACATGATGATTAGTACAATATTTGTGCAATTCAATGCAATTAATGGACGTTATTCAATTCAACACACCTCCAAAGTAGTTGCAAACTTTCGGACTTGGCTTGGAAACACCAGAGAAACTTCATGGTAAGAAAACTTGCAAAACTGATGACTTTGTTGATTCTAACGTCCTTCTTGTGTTTTAGGAACCCGTTAAATAGTTGATACTCATTGCATCTCACTTCTTCTTCCATGGAGTTCCAGAAGACTTGGAAGACAACGGCAAAAGCAAAGGCGAACAGGTTGCAAACGGACGAAAGGCGATACGATGGTCGATCTTGTATGGGAAACGGAAACAATGTGTACTCACCCTGTGCGGGGACTTGAGCAGACGATGGATGGCCGCCAGCTGGTTGATGAGCGGCAGCGTGACGCTGAATGTGTGCTGGGGCGGGCGCGCAGGATCCGGAAAATTCGTCGTGTACGCGAACGGGTCGATGTCGTTCAGGTATTGCACGCGGCATGTCAGCGACATTTCTTCACATTGTGTCGTTATCACCGCCCGCCCGCCGCTCTCGTCGACTTTTTCCCGAATGTTTGCGCCGGTGCTTTTCACACGTGCCACTTCATCCAGCGCGGCCGCCGTTGCGTGCGGCGAGCACGTGCTAATTGAATTCGTTGAAATTAATTTCCTTCGAATGAGCATGATTTGCATGGGAAGTGCGTTTCTCTTCCATAGAAAATTCAATGTATGCGACGATCGAGATCTGGGGTCGGAAAAGAACTGCAAACGATTTACGGCTGGGAATTCACTCGAGAGAAAACTAACATTTTACAATGATACTTGATACTTCTTCAGAAAAAGTAACTTGTATTAGGACAAAAATGCAATTTGTGAATTGAACGATTTCGAAAGAGGATTCAATTAAGCTTCATTGTCCATCTGACGATGGTTGTAATGAGAAGAGGTCGCGAGAAGCTCGCGCTGGGCCCAAAAAGAAGCAAAAGCTCGCCGAGAGAACCTGTTAACATGCAACGAAACCGGCCCGCAACAAACGAATCGAATCGGCGCGCACAAAAAGCTCGAAATGACACAAAAACAATGCGGCAATTCAATGCCGTGCAATTTCAGCTGATCTCAATGCACGCATACATTAAAATTTCAACTCCTCTGTCTATCTACTCTCGGAATGGAATTTGCCGAAATGCACTCAAATCTACCTTGGGTCGGTATGGAGACGACGACGAAGTTAGGATCCGATGGAATGCACCAGCCCCGCACGAAGAAACGCAAAGAATGATGCACTTTGTGATTTGTTTCTCTCGGGAGGAGTGCTTCTTCTCCTCTATGCGAATGAGCTTATCGTATGTGTGTGCTTTTGTTGGCTCTGGCTTCGAATGCAGCCGGTGAACAACAATCAAGAGCGAAGGTGAAACACGCTGCAGCGCACAAGTTGTTGTTGCGAAGGTGAACGCGACGAAACTGAGCAACTACCGGCCGCAATGCACGACTCCAACCACTCTCGATGGCGCTGAGCGACTTTGTGAGGCGGCTGCAGCTTGCCTCCGTTGGACGCGGTGTGCGTGAGTGGGCACTGGAAGCGCACCGAGTGCGCAGCAGGTCCACACGACGACGACGATACGACGAATGGGTTCACAAGGTATCCACAGGTAAAGTCCGAAAGTTTGCGCAGCTTTTACGAGCGTTACCCACAATCATTTGTAGAAGCTAAAAGGCTTGAACTAAGCTGCTTTAGGATCCTTTCTTGGGAATAGTGATCGGGACCCAAGATTGGAAGCTTCTCCATCTTGAAGTTCTTCTTTTTCAAGCTGATTTTGTGCACCCGATAGAATAGATGTCTATAGAGACATGTTGTTATTCGAAAGGTTCTAGAATTCGATTCACTAACATTCAGTGCGGAAGTAGAGAAGTACAGCAAACTGTAGATAGGACCCTTCTTTGAAATTGACTGTTTAGGCACATTTCGAGAACATTCGCAGTTTTTATAACCAATTTTCTGTTCACGATACGTATAATGTTATATTTGTTCATGGCTATAACCATTTTGGTGCAAGTAGGATTCGAACCTGCGACCGGGTGACCAAGCGACCTAGAACCTGAACGCTCTACTCGTTGAGCCATCGCGTTCCCGGTAGAACCTAATGAACCCTATCTTGAAAGCGACTCTAAACGAGGTTTTATCGTTACAATGCTTTCCTATTCCAATCTTCAAACGTGTGGTTATATGGGACAGTTTAATTATCCTGCAAAACTGGATACCAAAGCTTGAGTCCGAAAATAGAGTTGTTGTTGTATTAAATTACCGGTACGAAAAGTTTGAAACTTCAATCAATTTTTCAAATTCAGAAAGTTGTTAGATTTCCAGATGTCTTTTCAATTTTTAAATGATCTCCTCAGTCAATTGAATCCTTGAAGGGTTTTCACTTCTTCCTGTAAGGATCATTTGAAGTCATACGCATCTTCCTGTTCATTTCCGTAAATTTTGTCTTCCAAATTTTTAAGTTAAATCTTTATCCTGAATTCTATAGTCCCAATCAACAATTAGTGGTGAAGATATTCTGTATGATACAAATAATCTTTTTCAATACTGAATTTTACTTAAATTAGGTCATACAAATTTACCCTTGATAAATATGAAACCCCATATGAAAATTATTTAAATTCCTACTGTAAAATTTGTTTGTATTGCAGTGACCTATGGTCCAATGTATTGATTTTTCTATTATTATTTCAACGTTCCATTGCAGGACATTTCAATGTCACTGCTGATTGCGTGTTACCAATCCAATTTTGAAAACGTTTACGTAATCTCGATCCATGATCTTATTAAGAAACTTCATTGTTTCATACATACACGTTCAGATACTCGTCAATATCTTGTTCCCAATTAATGATTTAAATTATTTTTCAATAATGACTCACATAATCCAGTAGTTCAATTTGTTCAATTTTCTGCACTAATTTAAAATGCAACATGTCCACATTTAGCATGAACATTAATATCCTTGCACTGAACGTTCGAAAGACCGCATAAAAATTAGTGCCGTGTTTCCATTTCGAAAACAAACTGTTAATTGATCCTCTTTTAAATCGGGGATTAGCACAGATAATTTAATGAAGCGCCAATAAAACGCGGCTGCATTTCGAGAAAATAAATTATTATCATCAATTCTGACTGGGAACAACTGGTAACCTAATTGTGCGCGATCTTCTGGCGCAATACTTATTTTTTGACAAATACTGAATGTATCAGTACATTAATCCAATCTAAAAATCATATCCTTGTTGAAATTTAAGAAAAAAAGTTGCTCAATTTAACGGACACTTCAGAAATTTACTTGTTAATCACAAAAAGTAACAGTCACGTTTCAAAATTTAGAAATTAGACAAAATTTTTGGAGATTTATTTTCTAAGTATATTTTGGCAGAACCAGGAAGTCTATGGTAACCCAAATCCTTATGCAAGTCACAGCGTTTCTTCTCATCATGCGTTTCTAATTTGCTTGGTGCAAGCCTTCAAGAAGAGCAGGGAACCGTTGATGATCGCCAAAATTAAACGCTCGTTCCCTCGCGTCGCGTTTCATATTTAGTTTTGTCACACAATTTTGTCACACTATTCCAATGTGTTACATGTCAGTTCCCATTTACCAAATCTATTTCTAAAAACAATGCTATTATTTGTATTATACATAAATCAACTTCAATCGGAATGAAAATCCTGGCTGATCATAAAATATTGAAATCTTTTGTTTCCAATTTAATGATACAAAAACAAAAAACAGTTCCAGCTGCTTCCATTTCTTAAAAAGTGAAAAACAATTCCGTTTATTTTTCGACGCATGCACACACAAAATATTTAGCTTTAGTCAAACCAATAAACCATAAAAATGGGACTTACCCGTTGGTTGTAATCTTTGGCGCATGTAAATCGTCCATCACTGAATGAAAAAATGACCAAAAATTAGTGATATATTCTAAAATTATCTTATAACTTACTTCTTGATTGCTTCAGTTATTCTTCTAGGATTCTCTTGAATTTTTACTTGAGTTGTATCAATTTCGGGACCACTCGCCTGATACGAAAATATCCGATCAATCAAGGGACTCAACAATTGGGAAGACCCTCCAAGGATATCATCAATATTTGTATGCTTCGAAATGAACATTCCAGCTTTTTCTTGTTGACCTGTCTTCGTTTTTGGTTTCGAGTTCTTAAACATTGGGACATTATCATATGGACTCAAACGTCCTGTTTCATCCTCCTGAGGTGTCTCCAACCCTTCGGGACTTGCCCGATCGCCCAAAGGTACCTCCGGGTCAAAATCATCATTATCCTCCTCTTCGTGTTTAATATTCTCCCAGGGAGTGTTCTTGGGTACTACCGAAGTCTGTTCATTGATATTCTCATTACTGGACAACCACCACGCACGTTCCCCAGAATCAATATGTCTAATCTTGTATTTCTGGAAGTACCCCGACTCTTCAGCCTCACCTTGATCAACTTTAACTTGCCCCTGTGACGATTGAGAACTCTCACTTGTCAACCACCATTCCAACTCTGCAGAATCATTCCTCCGAAGTTTATAGATAATCTTCCCATCCGTGGTGACCCCTTGGTCATCCGTACTCGTCGCTGGATACACCACGACACCATCAGGCACCTCCACACTATCATCCAACCACCACGCCCTCTCACCCGACTTCACATGCTGGATACGTCTCACGCCTTTGTGACCCGAAGTCTGACCACTTGACGAAGACCTGGTGTCCTCTTCAAGCCACCAGCTACGCTCATTGGAGTCCCGTTGTTGGATCAACTTTAGGGATTTCCGGTCCTCATCGGAGACACTACGAGGAATGTCGGATATGTTCCGATCGGTTGCATCCGACGAGTCCATAAACCACGAATGATCTTCGGAATCATCCCGAACCTTGTAGATCAACCTCCCGTCCTCGGTACGACCATCTTCTCCATAGCTAGTGGCTGGGAGCACTTCGACTCCTGGAGGCACCTCCGAGGTTTCATCCAGCCACCAAGCCAACTCCCCGGATTCAACGTGTCTTAAGATACGACATTTACCATTTGAAGAGGTCACTTCTTCTCCGCTGTCTTCAAACCACCAGCTGCGATCCCCTGCTTTGACTTGCCGTAAAATGGGTTGCTTGTCGGATTGATGCGAGGATAAGAGATCGGGAATGTTCCGAGAGGTGCGTTCCGAACTTTCGGTACGAGCTTTATCTGAAGACTCGCTTGGAGGTTTAGTTTTGAAGAAATTCGTCACTGGAGCAAGAGCTCTCATTAGAAATGATTTTGATTCATGGTCACGTTCCATTTTGGGCTTCAATTGTCGTGGTTTATCCATCGACAGTTCATCTGCAGATGATAGAATTGCTGAAGTGGCATCAGGACTCTGAACTGAATGTAATTTTGTCTCATCATCCGATGAGGATCGTTCTGAAGAAGTACTCTGTGACCTCCGACCCCTTTCACTTGAAATTCTTTGAGGTAGTTTGGATTTTTCATCTACAGTCCCTTCAGAGTCCCCAGAACTTGTAGAACTCGTACTTCTTTTCGTGGGTTTCTTCAATTTCTGACTTTCAGGCGACATATTTAATACTGACTTCCGGAAATCTTTATTAGGAGTGTTCAATCCATGCATAATTGGTGCATTTTCACTTGGTGGTAACTTTATGGTCTTCGGAGGTGATGGTTTGACCTTAGGTTCTGAAATTGACTGTGAAGAGTTGGATCTACTTCTGCGAAGATCAGATTTGGATGAAGTCCTGCTCAAACTCTTCGATGAACTATTTCTTGAAATATTCTTTGGTGAACTACCCATTTGTTCATTTTCCTCATGATGACTTTGGGTCTCTGCTGGACTTGAATACTTCAAATCCAAGAACGTTGACCATGGAGCTTGATTCAAACGTGAAGCACCTGAAAACCTCGAACTTTTTGTGCTATCATCCATTCGATCTGATTGAACCGACTGATCCACCATCTCTCCACGAAATTTGGGTCGACTGATCTGTTTCTCGATAACCCTAGCAACTTCAGTCCTTCGAGAACGTACATACGAAGACGGTGCAGTTGGCGGATTCGGTGAAGTACCTCGAGTAACAACCGACACAGTCTCAATTTCAACTTCAATTCTTGCCTGGACTTCTTTCGGAGGCACAATTCTGGATGTACTCTCAACCACATGTTTTATCTCTTCAGGTGCCACTGAGGAACACCGACTGATACTTGACCTATTACTGGATTTATCGCTATGAGTGCTCAGAGTATTCAGCAATTCCCGATTCTTCCTGCTTACTTCACTCGCACGTCCTGTAGGTGTTCGTAAATACGCTGTATGGCTTTTTTCAATTGTATTCTTCGGTAGAAAACGACTCGTGATGAATTTCTGAGGACCTTTTGAGGAGAGGTCTTCACGTGAAGACGCCCGACTTGGCGTTTGATACCTTGGAACATCCTTTGCAGAACTTGAAGTCGACGACGTCGATTTATATTTCGTTGAAGTCGATGGACTAGTCAAATCCTCCTTGGACTTAAATCGTGCACTCAGAAGATCTTGCTTCGTCTCTGGAGGTTTCAACTTCGACAGCGACAAATCCTCCCTCGAAGAGTTCCGTGAAGTACGACCAAGGTAGTATTTGCTATGGTAGTCATCCTTATTCAAGGAGGAACGACCTGTATATTTTGGAATTGTTGTTGAACTCGTCGAAGAAACTGAATCTGTACGTTCTCGACTCATGGATCTTGCTCCAGCTGAAGTACTCCCAGTATAGGGACGTGGGTAAAGTCGGTTGAAGTTGTAAGAACTGTCCAGTTTTGTGGTGTCATTTCGGGAGTCTAGTACTGGACTCGGGTCACGTGATCGTGAACCCGTACCAGTTCGAATTATGGGTCTATAGGAAACAGGAGGGTGATTCTCTTTCTTTTCCAATGGGATTTTCGAATTTGTTGTGAGGTTATTTCTGGAACCTGTAATCAAGGCACTGTTTTGTAGTCTATTTTCGGTGGTTTTTGATGAGACTTACTGTAGAGTCGTTGGTAGGCAGTGGTTGCTGGTTCAGTGAGGTAAGAATTCGAAGTTTTGGATCCATATGTTGATGAGGGTCCAGTTGATGTTGATGGTTTATCGGATTTTTTGGTTTCTGGTCTGCTTGTTTTCGGATAAGCACCACTTTCGTACTGAAAATTGAGGAAAAATGAATGAACAAAATGTATTTTTCTATTATGCTGAGGATTACAAGAAAAATTGCCAATTTTTGTTTCTTATTGAACTTCTCAAAACCGAAATTCTGGATAGCAAGCCAGGAAATAGTCAAAAAGTAGTCAAAAATTTCTTCCAGTCTTTCCAACAACATTTTAGAACCAAGAAATTGAAAATCCAAGGAATCCATATGGAACAAAATTTCAAGTTTGCATTGGTTTGTGGAACACAGAAAATGAAAATTAAATGTTTGATTGTTTGTCAAAAAATTTTTGGCTTGTAATAGTTAATGTTCGACATGATGGTGTGCTCCTGATGGACTTTTGAGCACTTTGGCCGGTTAGCTAACTTACCGACCACGCTAACGAACTAACAGCAATTTAATTTTAGACGCGTATGCGTGCACATTTCAAATGCGCGCGTACAACTTTCGAGCGAGCAATGCAGGCGCACTTTTCGAACGAGCGCGTTTGCAATTTGCCATCCGATGCATATAAATATAGAATCATACATGCACAAGAGCGCGCAACATTCTCGTCGTCCTCATCTCATAGTCTCTCTAGGCGCAAACACACCAAAAAGAAGTAGAAGAAAAAAAAACCATCGATATGAAGTTGCATGCGGAATTTAGCAGACGCCAAAAAAGGGTTAAGTCATAAATGTTGGGCATCACCTTATTCGCGGATAAGCTTGTTGTGTCTTTCTTGGCCGGCGCGTACTTGCTGGCTGATGATGAGGTCGTTGATGATGTGCTCGCTGACGAATTTTTATTCCATGGCACCTAAAAATATCATTTCATATAAATGTAAGCGAAACTACATTGCGAATGACACATGTAAACATGAGTTTGTTTGGTGGCGATTCATGAGTTTGGAAATAGCTTTTTTGATCATTCATTCGCGTTTTTCATTCGCCCATCCGCCTCGTTTTTTGATCACTGCCAAGAATTCGTCACAGTTGGTCGAACATCTTAATTCTATTAAACCTCCAAAAGTCATAACACGCACGAAATATTAGAATATTCATCGAGATTGATCGAACAAGAATGCCTTCACTTTTTGAACTCGTAATTAAATGCTGAGACATGCAGAGATTTAATGATAAATGTAATCGTCTATTTGTAAGCTGTTTTTTGAATGCATGTGTTTGTATTTTTAAATCTGTACTGGATGCGGATTTGAACCACCGGAATAAAACCGGATGCACTAATTATGAGAGTCTCGAAATGAAAAGCGCTAAAAAGAATGAAAGAAAGTCTCACACACGTCTCAATGTATCTTCATTGCATGTGCATTGTGCATACAAGAAGCATGTGACATTTTCGTAGGCGTGTAACAACAAGAAGAAAAAGAAGAAGACGTCGGAATGGGAAATCAGTTGGCGGTTGGCGTGAAAAAAATTCATTTCTGATTCGGATCGAATTTTGTTAAAAATAGAGCGCTCTTTTTTACGCACGAGTTTACGCGTGCTGCATCGCGGGCGTTTAGCGTTTAGAGGGAAGTGGGCATGACAGTTTTATAAGGTATTTTCCTTCCCATCTGCGCCTGTTGCGGTGTGCACCAAGCGTGAAGAAAAACGCCGATGCCAACAACAAGAATACATTGCGCGCCCGGGAAACGCCAACGAAGACGATGAACGGCTTCTTGTGTTTCCTACATATTGAGATGGATTTTCGGGCAATCCTCGGGCGCATTCTGGGGCAATGATCACATATTCATTCATTGCACCCGACGTGCTAGCACGTGCAAGGATTTCCATGCCTTTTGGTTCATTATATCTCGTTGTATTAATTGTCATCAGGTTTACTAATTTTATTATACTGGAAACAATCATTTTCTTTTTTTTGGTGGGCTAAGATTTAATTAGTATTATTTTTTGGTCATTTTCGAAAAGATAATTTGCAAACTCAGGTTTCTGAGATAATATTTAGTTCATTCGATATGATTTGATTCCAATAACTGAAATTTTATAGTTGATCGAAAAGTTTTTCTTTCAGTCTCATGACTGACATTTTTTAATAGAGAATAAATAAGATCATTATTTACTTATTTTGTATGGATTATGTGATAACTTTATAAATTTAGATCTCTGAGTTTATATTACTTCATTCAATATCATTTGATCCCAAAAACTGAAATTGAATTCTGTTTCATGTTTGATTGAAAAGTTTTTCTATCAGTCTAGGGTCTGAAATTTCTTTTAATTGAGAATATAGAACCTTTATTTATTTTCCATGCATATTACATTACAAGTTTCTTTTGCTCATTGTCAATAGAAAAATAATTATATATAATTATTTCAGGAGAATCTAATTAGGATTCAATATAACACCTCATAAGTTTTATTTATTTGTTTATAGATAATTTGAAGTTATGTTTATATATAGCTCATAAATATTTGAAACAATTTTCATGAAATATGTTGCAGCTATAAAAGTTTTACAGAAATTTACTGACAAGGAGATTCAATTAATTTGAATTCAATGTTGTAGTTGATTAAAGTTCTTTCTTCTAAGTTTGCAACTTAAAATTATCTTCTAGAGAGCAAAAGAAGCCTTTATTTATTTATCTGTCATAAATATGATGTGATAATTTCCTTCTATTCATTACCAATATGAAATTCTACAATTCAATTATTTCCAGAAAGTAAACTTTCTTAAGATCTATCATTGCACTTCTTTAAATTATTCATGTATTGGTTTATATAGAACTTTCCTGAATATTTATAAACCCAGGAACAAATTTAGTGCAATTTATTTCAGTTTATATCATTTGAACTCAATAAAAGAAGTTAAAATCAAGTTTATGTTTGAAAAAAGAGTTTTTCTTAAAGTTCATAATTTGGAACTCTTTTCAGAAAGTAAGAAAGAGCATAGTATATTTATTTTAACTGCATATTATGTGATAACTTTCACCAGCTATAGTGGCATTTGCCAAAAGTTGACTTAAAATTCATTATTACTCTACTTCTTGAAGAGATTTGTTTGTTTATGTTCGCATACAAGTCATAAATATTTACAACATTGTTGAGGAAATATTTTGAAGCTAATTATACTTTGACATAAGTATCCAGGATCAAATTTAATTGCAATTAATTTCTAATTAATTAGGAGTAAATAGCTTCAGAACTATATTTAATATTTCTTATTTTAATATGATAATGGTTAATCTAGACTAAAATAATTAATGTTTTGTAATACTATCACCAGAAATTTTATCAAGTTTATTAATTCTTAAGGTATATTCAATGAAGGGTACAAATTGTCCTTTATTCTTGAGGTGCATTCAAAATTTCTGTAATAAGATTGAATTTCAGAAATATTCAATGAATTTAGTTTATAATTTGCAGGACTAGAAAATTCAAGGATAAATTTAACATAAATACCCCAGAAATACCAAGAAACGGTTCAAATATTATGTAAGGATAAGAAAAATATTCGTAATTACATTAGCCCGATGTAAAACAAGTCGATTTCCGTGTGGTTCTGCCTCGTTTCATATAAACAAATCAACGTCCAATTGAAATTTACACCAAGCATATGTGCCCAATGCTTTTTCTCGTATTTCTCCCGCGTTTTATTGTATTCCCACAACTAATGAACCTCCACGACCCAAAGCGATTACATTTGGCAAGCGAACATTCAGCCTTTAGATTTATTCGATCCATCAGGACCAGTTGCTTGCAATATAAAAAATCGACCAGAAACACAGAAAAAAACGAGAATTTAAATACTCACATAACTACGATATCCACTCATAGTTCAGGACGATGCGACCGAAAAGTCGGCACGATCGCCACAACAACAACAACTCGGCGACGACTTATGGGCACATTTCGCCGGGTGCGACGACACGAGGACGCTTCTTCGTTGTATTTTCACTAGATAGATAAATTTAGCGCGCTTCCGGCCGAAGAACGCGCGCGCGACAAACGCGATTCAAAATCAATGCCAAAGCCACAAAATCCGGTCGCGTCCGTTTCGATGGGAGCCGATGCGCGAATATGATTATGCTTCAGTTGGCATTAAATGCACTTGCACTTGCGCACTCGAGGGCTATTTTCGGCGCGCGGGTGATTGATTAATATAGGATGATCGACGCACCTCGATTGACCAGGAGGAGGACGTGATGGCTTTGGCGCAGGTGATAGAATTGTAATTGCGAGAGGACGAGATGCGCGCTGCGACGTCGCACTTAAGTAACGTATGGGAGCCAGTGGCCGGCCGGAGATCATCGGACTTATTCAGAGATGCGCCGTCGTCGCCGTCGCGACGCCTGGTGCGCAGCGTCTTCGGCGTCGTCGTCGGCGAGCCGTCACGAGCACAAGCGAGCAAACTATTTAAAGCCTCTTTCATGTCGGACGCATTCATTGCTATTAATTGTTTCCAACATAGTTCTTATTACTTAAGTTACTTAGTGTGTTCCTCTTCATTGTATGGAGACCATCTCCATCTTGGTCCATCTCGCATAATCAAAGATAATCAACCATAGAGATAGTTAATCAAGAAATTCATCTCAAATATTTCTGAATTTCATCAAGAAATCATCAACATTTGAATTCCCTACGAAGATTTCTATCCTACTGAAAAAAACTGCAAAAATCCTGAAAAAACGTTGCTTAAATCTGCAATCCTGTATGTAGTTCATCCACGCGCCACGAGAGGGCAGCATATATAGGAATCAAGGATTTAAATCTTTCAAACGGTTAAAAATAAAACTTGACTCAATTTAAGTCACTCCAGTCGCGCGTAATTAAAACACATCATAATTAACGCTACTTGTTGCCTCATACAATCTAGAATGTGTTTGGATTAGCTTAAGTACTCGTAAATTTCGTTTCTAAAAAGATCTTTACGGTTCATTGAATTTTCGTGGATTATGTAATCGTGAATTGAAGGCGCATACTACTAAAATAATATTCCATCAGGTAGAAAACAACGAAAAGCATGAAATATGCGTACGCATATAGCTTATTAGTGCGATGCCCGCCCGCAAGAAAGTTTTGAGCGGCGACGTCCGCGTCGTTCATTGCTCGAACGGTCTCAGACTTTTGCCAGGCTATAAAAGGACGCCTCCCCCCTTTCAGGTAATCTGAGCAATGCATACGCCGGTCGCTTACGAGCCGATGACAGCGACGGTGGCCCCCTCATGCCCCCCACGGGCGAATCCCGAAACCTTCTCAAAAAGTTTCCAAAATATGCAAACTGAAAACATTCATTCCATTGCTCAATGTCTGAATTGTTCCAGATGATGATGAGTTTACCTGATGTATCATGCACCAGGACTGGCATTGTTTATGACCAGTGATTTCAGAAAATAGCTTTCAATGTCTATGAATAATTAATTTATCAATTATTGCGCGTCATCCTATGAAAAAGTTTGATTCATAATCCTTTCCTTCAGTTTCCTTTCATATTATCTAAGATACTAAATACCTTCTTTTTACAGAAGCTGGGGAATCACAGAAGGGACATTAAAGACAGTGGAGCATTCCAAGAAAATTATTAAAAGTCCTGGGAAAGAAAAAGTTTTGAAATGGGGATCCGAGTGTGGAGATAAGGAAAGTGGACACGATAGGTGAGATAGCAGTAGATGTATGAAATCACTGGTCACGATTAATGTTTGTACGGTTGTTCCAGAAGGTGCGGAGGTCTGGAGGCTCATTTTTCGTGAGTCATGGATGCGCGAAGAGCAGTGCGCATCCGGCCGGCGGCGGCGGCGCTGGTGGCAGGGCGCACGCGTCGCGGCGGCCGCCAACGGCCGTCTTATTCGCGTCGCGTTCATCATACGAACGACTTAGCCACCAACTGCACGGCGGCGTCGGCACGCGGGTTTCAATCGCTGAAATTACGACGGTCAGTGCACCCGAAAACAGCCTGCAGCAAAAGGGCGAGCGCCGAACACCCGTACGAGGATTTGACTTGATTCGCGCCCCAACTACCTCTTCACCATGTCGTCTTCATCGGCGGTGAGGACCACCAAGTACTCGTACCGTTCCACCGGCGGCAACGCCGATGTCAATATCGAATACAGCGCTGATTTGAGCGCTCTGACCAGGCTCGAGGTGAGTACCCAAAAGTTTGCAACTTTTCCGAACCCATTGAACCCCATCTTGGTGGTACACCACTCCGTAGATGAATATCCTTCATGGGATGCATCGTATGAATGCTAAGCTAACACCTATTTGTACTTGCAGGACAAAATCCGCCTCCTGCAGGATGATTTGGAGTGCGAGCGCGAACTCCGTTCGAGGGTAAGCATAAATAAATGTGTGCTGCCTGGGCTTTGCAATCGTAGTAGACCTCACATTTTCGCCGCTGTCTGCCTGCCAAAATAAGTTCCGCGCTCGACGATTCTCTCTTGCAAAATACGGAACTCGATATCGGCACGCACTCGTCGTTGCCTTACTACTTTTAGACCGTATTTCTAGACCGTCATTACACCTACCACCTACCTGGGCTTTTAATAGTTCACTTTTTCAGCAAGTTTCGCTGAAAACATGCAAATCCAAAAATGCCATCACTGCTCTCTTCCAAATATCATTTCAAAAACTTGTAGAAGCCATGATTTTATCTTATTGACTATCCTATTGGATATCGTATTAGATATAGGTCAATTACTTTTTCAATTTTGAAATCTCCTAGAGACAACGAATGCTTGGTGAAATATTTCACCTCGAACGCGCCACGAAAAACAATGTGAGCGAGCGAAAAATGGTACAATTCCGCGGATAAATTTAGCCATTCTTTCGAGAGAATTTCGTCGATTTGTCATCATCGTCCGCATTGAAATCTGATGAGAATTAGGTAGCTGCCGTTTTAGCAGTCATAAGTTTATTATTAGATGTCGGCGAGCACACGTACGTAAATTTTCTTCGTGCTATTTTCGCACAAGGTACACCACCCGTGCATGTTTGCGCAGTCACAATCAATAAATATACGAATCATGTGAATCATGGATTTGTCAAAATTATAAATTCCAATGAGGAATTCCATACATTTGATAAACAAATCAAATTTTTCATGTTGTTGGACTTTAATATAGGCAATCAAATAGGCACCGGAGCAAATCAAGCCATGGCGGGAGTAAAATCACACTTTACTCCCTCTGTATAGTTGGTCTGCTGATGGTTGGCTTTTATGACATCTTACCCAAGTTCCAAACCGCGGGCGTAAAGTACCACGTTTACTCCCTCTACTTGCAGCACTTGCGTGTACAGTGGTACCTTGTTAATTTAGACGTTTCGTGTTCTGTGGTTGCACGAGATATAACCTGTAAAGGTTGTTAGATGATTAATAATCATTAATTAGAGAGTTAATTATGCAGTAAATTAATTACAGAATCGCGTTTCAGTAAAAAGACTGAAAAAGTAGCTTGAGTGTAAAAATACCAATGACTTGAGGAATTTGGGTGTATTACATCAGTGGTAGGAACTGCGAACGGTGCAAATATAGCGACAGTAATTAAATGTGTATTTTCCTGAAATTTCTGTAATTCCAACGGTGTGTTCGAGCACCGAAGGAAACACACTTGGGCGCGTAATTGTGTCAGCAGTGCCAAAAATAGGTTTTCACCAACAGTAGCGGCGGCTTTTTCTACATGCAATCGTAAATGTATCGGAAAGGATTATGTGGAACCTAAATATTTTCAGACGTGAAAAACAACACACACAATCCATGGCGTATACCCTAACTAATAACTATCTTGGGAGGCATTTAATTAATCATAATTTGATTGCAGATTGAGCGTGAGAAGGCCGATTTGAGCGTTCAAGTTATCCAGTTGACTGAACGTTTGGAGGAGGCTGAAGGTGGTGCTGAATCTCAGGTACTTATACTCTCTATAAAAGAATGGCTGCTGATAACTAATCTGATTGTGTATTCAATAGTTCGAAATCAACAAGAAGCGTGACACCGAACTGTTGAAACTGCGCAAGCTGCTCGAAGATGTGCATATCGAGTCCGAGGAGACCGCCTCGTTGCTCAAGAGGAAGCACCAGGAGATCGTCGTCGACTTCCAGGAGCAGATCGACTCGCTGGCCAAAGCTAAATCCAGGTAGCTCAATGCTCAATCAAGAATTCAGGTGTTCAGGCTCAACCTGAACACTTTGCGCAACGTACTTAAGTTCGTTCTTTCATCGTAATGCCGACGCCCCACTTTCCGATAATATCGAAATATATTCTGCAACGTGAACGCGTCTCCGACCCGCTCGGTCTCATAATATGATCTTGGCATAGGGCCAAACATTCCTTCTCACGTTTCCTACAACTTTTACTGCGGGCTCGCATTTATTTACTCGGGTGCATTCGAATCATGAAAAAAAGGAGCCTCGCAAGTTGGGTTTGCGAGATTGTGAGATTTGCCAAATTTTCGGGGACAGCTGCTAAAGGTTATTTAAGTGAAAACAATTTCAAGAAGCGTTGCAACTTTCTTATAACTTTCGTAGACTACTCGATAAAAACTGACTGATTGGATTGATTGGAAATGATGTGCGATATTTTCAAACAAGGGGCACTTCTGGGAAGTGCAGACTCGGAATACCAAAATGCGTATGCGCCTGCGTCGTTTGCTTAAGTTGAACGTCGGGAGTCCGCGTAACGCAGAGATATTTATAACTTGGTACGGACGAGCGCGTATCCATATTTGTCCCGGTACGAAATTTGTTATATTTCTGGGTTTCACTCAACTCACCGTGCGTTTTTTGCATGCCCGTGTTGCACGATGTGATTGCAAGACAGCCGCACATGATGCATGCAACCCACACCGGAAGTGCAACGCGAAAAAGCAATTAAATGCGTTGCGATTCTGGCATTCCACCACCCATCATCATCAACGCACGCGTTGATCGCGCGCAAATCTCGCCTCGCGTTGCGTCCCAGATTCGATCGCGTCCGGCTAAATTTAATCCAACCAACCCATGACGAAAACATTCTCTCAATTTCGCATGTTTATCTTATCGCCTCCATTCAAACGCGACTACACTTGGTAGACAAGTTAATTAATGATGATGCTTTCGGTAGGGCCGAGAAGGAGAAATCCAAGTTCCAAGCTGAGATCTACGAGCTGATCAGCAACTGCGAATCGGCGCAGAAGGAGCGCCTCATCGCCATCAAGCACTCCGAAAAGTTGGAGGTCAGCATCAGCGAATTGAACGTGCGCATCGAGGAGCTGAACCGCACCATCGTCGACATCACCTCGCACAAGACGCGCCTCGCCTCCGAGAACATCGAGCTCACCAAGGAGGTGCAAGATATCAAGATCAACCTCGAGAATGCCATCTACTTGAAGTCGCAGCTCGCCAGCCAGCTCGAAGATGCTCGCCGTAGGGCTGAGGAGGATGAGCGCAGACGCGCCATCATCGAGGCCAACCTGCACCAGGTTGAGGTCGAGCTGGAGTCCGTACGCGTCCAGCTGGAGGAGGAGAGCGAAGCTCGCCTTGAGCTGGAACGTCAGCTCGTCAAGTCGCAGGGCGATGTCCAGGTGTGGAAGGCCAAGTTCGACTCTGAGTGCGCCGCGCGCGTCGAGGAGGTCGAAGAGCTGCGCCGCAAGTACACGGTGCGCATCACCGAACAGGAGGAGCACATCGAGAGCTTGCTCGTTAAGGTCAACAACTTGGAGAAGCAGAAGTCGCGCCTGCAGTCTGAGGTCGAGGTCCTCATCATCGACCTGGAGAAGGCCAACAATACGGCTCGGGAACTCCAGAAGCGCGTCGAGCACTTGGAGCGCGTCAACCTGGACCTGAAGACCCGCTTGGACGAAACTCTGGCCATGTACGAGCAAAGCCAGAGGGACTTGCGCATCAAGCAGACCGAAATTCAGCGTCTCAACCACGAGTTGGACAAGACCCGCGAGCAGAAGGACGCCCTCGCCCGCGACAACAAGAAGTTGGCCGATGATTTGCATGACGCTCGCGGCACCATCACCGAATACACCAGGCGCATGCATGAGATGGAGATCGAGCTGCGCCGTCTTGAGAATGAACGCGAGGAACTCACCGCTGCCTATAAGGAGGCTGAAGCTGTATGTCACCAGGTCCATCATGCACATCTCGCTGACTTCGTTTATGTTTCAGGGCCGCAAAGCTGAGGAGCAGCGCTCCATGCGTCTCGCCTCCGAGCTCAACCAATTCCGCCACGAGGCCGAGAAGCGCCTCCAAGAGAAGGACGAGGAAATCGAGGCGATCCGGTGAGTGATGCGTGGGGCATGCTGCTGCTGGGTGCAAATAGCTTGCTGCGACTAAATGGCAGCGATGGCCATGAAACGCAGCACCACTCGTGCGTTTTGTTTATTGGCAATTGTTGTCGCTTCTGGCGCATCAGTGCCCAAAATAACTCGCATCATAATTGGATTGGCATTGAATGTGCATGCACTTTGCTTGTATATAAGCATGGAATATGCAACGCTTGATTTGAATCGATCGATTTCAACCTTCAATTGTTGTCGTTTATTTGTGCGCGCTGCCGCCACGGGTGCCATCGCCGTCTCCACCAGCTTCTTATCCAAACCGGAGGCCCTTCGAGCGGTCCTAGAAAATGCTGACACGTTGCGGAGCTGGTGTAAAAATATCCGATATCGAGGCGCGCGACCGTCTGCTGCTTTCGACGCGAAAAAGCAAAAAACCGCTGCCCCCCATCGACGTAGATTGGCTGGACGATGCATCGCTAGAACAATATCTGCCAAGAAAATTCGTGCGCAGCGAGGAAGATCTGCGATCAGTTGTAAGACGGGTGGATCGCGAAGCGGGCAAGTATTACCTGCCACCGAAACCGAAAACTCGGCTCGATTTCGAATTGGAGCATTGCGGAACATCCGCTGATTTGCGATTTTCGGGGCAAGTAAGGTCCGAGATGCGTCGCAAGAAGGAAACCGTGAGGAGGATGAAAGTGCTCAAGAGTCGCATCTCCGATGAGATCGTCGACTACGATCCGAATCTGGACAAGCGCGTTGAAGAGGAGCTCCGTCAGCAGCAGAAGTATCTTAGGGGCAAGTCAGCAAAAGCTATTGAAAGCCAACTACTCGCTGAGAGCAAACATAAGATCTCATCAGCAGCGGAAATCATCCGCACCATTGATGAATCCTCTCTCGATTTGGATAATCTCAAAGCGCATAATACTGCTGCTCATGCACGAATGATGTGCGAACGCCTCGAGCAAGAAGTGGACAACAGCTTCATGGCACCCTTGGACGCGCTCAACGCCGACCTGAAGACGTTTGACAAAAAAAGCGCGACGTTTTTCATGGCAAAGAGGTGAAAGTTGCGCTGAACGCGCCCGTGTTGTAAGCGTTACATGACATTTATTGCTGTACTGAATGCCAAGCCAGCTGTCTTTGCTTATAAATAACCGCGCTGATGTATTTAGCCTAATCATTGCATAATCAAGAAGTTGCTTGCTGTACTGTATGCAGTATACACCAAGCGATTTGTTGTTACAATTTTCGAACAAATCTTAGAAAATGTTCGGAAACTTTTTGAAATTGAGGGTTGATGCGAATTGCAATTGTTATAATACTTGGTGTTCGTTTACAGCAAGGCTACCAGCATTGAAATCGAGCAGCTCAATGCCCGCGTCGTCGAGGCCGAAACGAAACTCAAGTCGGAGGTGGCTCGCATCAAGAAGAAGCTCCAGATCCAGATCACCGAGCTGGAGATGTCGCTCGATGCCGCCAACAAGCAAAACATCGACTTGCAGAAGCTCTGCAAGAAGCAATCGCTGCAAATCACCGAATTGTCGGCCCACTACGACGAAGTCCAGCGCCAATTGCAGGTCACCTTGGACCAACTCAGCGTCTCCCAACGTCGCGTCCAAGCCCTCACCGCTGAAGCCGAAGAAATCCGCGGCAACTACGAAGCCGTAAGCAATTTCTACTTGGAAGCAAAACGTCATTCTCATCACAATTTTTTTCCTGTAGGCTCTTCGCGCTAAGAAGGCCGCCGAGTTGCAGTACGAGGAGTCTGTAACGCGCATCAATGAGCTGACCGTCATCAACGTCAACTTGGCTTCGTCCAAGAGCAAGCTCGAACAGGAATTGTCCGTCGTCGCCGCCGACTACGACGAAATCACCAAGGAATTGCGCATTTCCGACGAACGCTACCAACGCGTCCAGGTACGAACTCCAAAACAGTCAGTCAGAGGCATTCAAATGATATAACTTGGCTGGTATTTTCAGGCGGAAATCAAGCACACCGTCGAAGTTCTCCACGAAGAGCAGGAACGTGTTGTCAAGATCGAAGCTATCAAGAAGTCGCTCGAGATCGAGGTGAAGAATCTATCGGTACGCTTGGAGGAGGTTGAAGCCAACGCGATTGTCGGTGGCAAGCGCATCATCAGCAAGCTGGAGGCGCGCATCCGCGACATGGAGTGCGAACTCGACGAGGAGAAGCGTCGCCACGCTGAGACCATCAAGATCCTGCGCAAGAAGGAGCGCACCGTCAAGGAGATCATGATCCAGTGCGAGGAGGACCAGAAGAACGTCGTCCTTCTGCAGGAGTCCCTCGACAAAGCCAACCAGAAGATTATGCTCTTCAAAAAGCAACTCCAGGAACAGGTACATTTGATATATATATGGAGGAATTGATTAATGATTCAATGATGGGATGATTTCTTGCAGGAGGGAGTTTCACAGCAGAGCGTCACCCGCGTGCGCCGCTTCCAACGCGAACTTGAGGCCGCCGAGGACCGCGCTGACACTGCCGAGAGCAGCTTGTCTCTCATTCGCGCCAAGCACCGCACCTTTGTCACCACCAGCACGGTGCCCGGCTCTCAGGTCTACTTGGTGCAGGAGTCGCGAACAACCGAGCAGATCTAAGCTCGGCGCGCGCGCGCTCCTTAACGAAAAGAATTATATAATTTTTTATTTCACTATTATAATTTCGTTTCTTTCTTTCGTCTCTTCAACATCGTGCACATCAGCCCAACATTATCCAGCCAAAATGTCGATCAAATTGCAAAGTCAATCAACAACCGCCAGAGATTGCATGGCATTTTTGAAGTCAGCTCGTCGTGATTCGTTGATGGTGCATTAGGAGTGGCTGCTTCGTACTTTTATTTTAGTTTAACTAATTTTTAACGTATATTATACATAATATATAACCGTCGCATGTCTGCCAAAAAGAATATCCGTAATCAACAGCAATTACATTACATCGAAGTGTCCATCCGACGTATTTACTTTCAATCCAAGAAACCAACATACTTTGGGAAATTTATTAGCGCAAGAAATGAGAACGTGTGTTTGCTTCAATCGTCTTTCTATTAAGTACAATTTTTAAACTGTTATAAAGGATGAAGAAATATCTAGAGGAATCTAAATAAAATATGCTTGTATATTATACACAAGGTACCAAAATACTCAATTACTCAAGTGTACTAACACAGAAGGTTCAGAATTAAGTAAATATAGATATAGGTAAAAAAATCTTTAATAACCACTGAAATATCACATACAAGTTGGCAATTCATGGAACTATCTTGAACTCTTATCCATTAACTTACTATGTTCAGCAAATTTTACAATACCTTCAAAACATAGAAAACGTAACATTTCATTATTAACAAACAAAATAAGCAAGTGCTCACTAACGTGTTGAGCAAATAAATTAAAGGCAAATTCAGTCTTTAAATTTCAATCAGTCTTACAATTGCAAGGCAAGTCCTGGCAAACATGTCGGATAAAAATAACGACGTTATACGTACCGACAAATTACAAATCCACAATGGTTACACCATGAACTTCTTCACCTCGTCATAAAGAACCAATACGAGAGCGCCCCCGGTTCCTCGAAGAACGTTCGAAAACGCCCCTTTAAAGAACGCAGATAAACCCTCTTCTTTCAATATCTTGCGGAAACAATCAAGGGTGTTCTTGTACATGACATCCTCCTTCGCAAGCCCTGATTGCATCATCATTCGACGTCTCACTGTGTCGAAAGGATACGATGTGAAACCGGCAAATGTCGTTACACACTGTGGAAACAAAAAGAGATTACAAACTAGTACGAAAAATATGATCAAATTTATACCTGTGCGATTATGAACGAAATTATAAACGGTGTATTCGTTGGATCGGGAAGCATGCTTTTCGCAGTGTCGAAAAAGCCGAAGTAAGTTGCGCGATAAATGATGATTCCCTGAACTGAAACCAAAAAACCTCGGTACATGCCAAGAATGCCGTCCGACTGTATGGTTTTCTTCAGGCAATCAAGTAGTCCATGATATATCCGCTCTTCTTTTGATTTACCAACATCAACACCCAACCTGAATAAATTATAAAATTTGAATTAGAAATTTGCATATTGAATATTCAAGAAATTTACCTGGTTCTGCCATAATCCAGTGGATAGACAAAACAAAGTGAAGATGCTCCAGCCGCCCCGCCTGCTGCAAGATTACCAGCAAAGTATCTCCAAAACTGCTTATTCTTATCAATTCCACCCATAAACGTCCGTTTATAGACGTCTTTGAATGCGAAATTTAAAGCTTGTGTGGGGAAATATCTCAGCACATTAGCCAAATTTCCGCGCCAGTAGCTGAGGAATCCTTGCTCTCGTGGAATACGCAACAAGGTATCAATAATCCCTAGAACAAAAGGAGTTTGTAAAAATCCGTTGGCCACGTGCATAACCTAAAAATTTAGTTATGCATTATCATCAGTTTAGGGTAGTGGTAAACGATAGTCGTCATTGGGGCTCAGACCTTGGACAGCATCATTTGTTTCTCAACTTAATTAACATTGAAGACACGTAGTCGCACTCACCTTTGTACTGTTGATCCTTGGAAATCTGCTTGGATGCATGTTGCAACTGCATCAACAATTTCACTCGTTCAATCGGCGACATCGCTGTTTTGGCGATCGCGGCTGAAATACCTCCAGCCATAAAGTCCTTAAAGAAGCTCCAATTGTCTGCGGGCATCTTGAAGTGTTTGATGTTGCTAAATGTGTCAAATTTTATGGTACGTACTACGGTAATGAATTTAGATATGAAAGAAATTGGATTGCTTGATGCAATCAAATTTGGTGAATGCCGGAAATGACATATGCAATGGGGGCGCCACTATCGACATATTAAACCAAAAATAAGTGTTACTGTAATGATTGTGATTACAAGACAATAGGTGCAATTTTATGGGCTTTGGTGTTAATTTGAGAAGGATAACATCCTTATTGGACTCTACGGAATTCAGGAAACAAATTAACCAATTGGTACGTGTTGTTTGAAGATTTTTATAAATTGATGCCTTCAGCTCACTTGTCCTGCAAGTTTAAATTAGTTCTATCATACCTGAGACCGCCATAGAACACAATTCACTATTTCACCAAACCTCGCGAAGTTAATTAATGGTTGCTATACAAACGTTTTCCGCACAACCATCCACGACGAAAGCAAATTGGAAAAGGTCGAGTTCATCCGCCGCAGAAAACATGAGGCTTGGAAATGTCTCTCTCTTTAAGTACGCATGCGTCAGAAATTCCCAACGCGTTGTTGCCATTTATCAAAAAGTTGTCTTATTTTCACTCCTATCTCTGCTACTTCTCACAAGAGGAGGCTCAGGTATACATTCAAACCGAGGAGGGAGTAATGTAACATTACTCCCTCGATTCAAACGGACGCAGAAATAAGTTTTGATAAATAAACAACTTACAACTTGTTAATAAATTCTTCTGCTTTATTTCTCATAAAAATGTATTTAAATAGGCACATGCATACATTTCAATTAGTTCTCATACATCGTAATTGCGTTAAAAATGATACATATACATTACAACTCGCAATATGTAGGCATGAAGAAATACTTGGTTACATAAAGCATTAATCAAAAAGTATACAATCTATTGACTTTGGGTGGCATTCTCATGTTTCTTACATTCTATACTGAGCTGCTTGACTGCAGTCGCATATTTGCGCTGCAGATCGATTAATCCTTGTAAACGATCACTGAGTTGATCACGTTTGGATTTCTCCTCATTCAATCGTCGGTCTACTTTTGCTTTGGAAGACTTGACGTTTTCCACAATCGATTCGAACTGCTTTAGGAACTCGTCTTTGCCACTCGTCGACTGCATTGCTCTGAAATTCATTAGTTGTGTATGATAAGCCATATTAAACCTGAATAATTGAACTTACGTGGGATAACTATCAGAAACGGAGTTCAATAACGTCATTTCCGTTCTCATATATCTTCGAGTATCTTCTAACGTATTGTAGAGGGTATAATATTGTTTGGTTTCTTTATGCTTCGAGGCAACTGGAAAATTTCATAGAAATTAATGCATTAATAATGTTGAAATGTAATAATTTGCAATTTTGCAATACCTTGATTATAAAGTTCTAGGAATCTACGTTGATATTGCGCTAATTCAGCCCGGCTTGGTACAGCATCTAGTTGACGCTGTAACGTTGCTATCGTCCTATTCTTCTTAGCTAATTGCAAACGCAAAAGTCGCGTTCGTTCTGTTTGCTCTTTAATTCGAATATCACTTTGTTCCTCGCTAGCCAATGGAGATTTCGCCTTTTTCGTTTCTCTAAAATTCATTTACATCAATCAAAAATATACACATTGCATTGAATAAATCATACTCTATTAAATTTTGCAAGTTCGATAACTCCTTCTTGCAGTGCTCTCGAAATTGCAATTCTTGCGTTCGCAAATTGTCATTCAAAATGACTAAATCTTCGACGTCTTTTACATTTTGTGAGCTGTCTTCAGTTGCCTTCTCGACCTCCGCCAGAGAGTTCTTCGTTTCGGCCTGTTTTGCACGTATCTGCTCAATTTCAGTGCGGTAATCCTTAAGATTGGAATCAACTGAATCTTTCTCCTGTTGCAATTTAACGCAGTGTTCATTAATGAGCTCTAGTTGTTTACGTAACACCAGCAACTTTTCCATTTGTCGCGATTTTATTCCGCCATCCTGCAGCTCGCTATGTAATGACATGTAGTGCTTCGTTAGCTTTTCTCGGTCTTCTGGCTTAAGATCGTCGTATAATACAGAATCCTGTAAAATTTAATTCAATTAAGTTCAATCTGAGAGTGACTCAATACAAATAAAGCATTAATTAACATAAAACGACTTAAAACCACTTACAGCGTCGTTAATTTCAGCCATCACATTTAATATATGGTCAATTTGCTAGTAAAAACAAAGTAAACAAAATTAAAACATTATAAAATATAAACAATGAAACATGCAAAAATGAACTCCTTGCAAATGGAATACCTTTGCTTCATCTTCTTCCACCTCCTCACTTTCTGTACTTTTTGAAGCAGTACTTTGTTTGAACCCCCTCATTCCATACTCTAGTAATGTAACTTGTACTTGTGAACTTAAATCCTCAGGGGCACAAGTTTTCCTTTTGAAGTACCTTCTAGGCCTGTACACCTCATTTACTGTCTTTATGTTATATGCCATCATTTTGCTCTTTTCTGTGGGTTTGTTGTCAGCTGCATAATTCTTGTGAAACTGATTGACTGCATAGGAATGTACAAATGCAGCCCTATCTTGGCGATATTCTATAGATCTCTTTACCAGCCATTGTATCACAGGAAAAATGTGTATAAAGTCTAAACCCTGTATCTGATGTGGTTCAATAGCATGTGGACACTTTAACTGAGGCAAGACAGCAACAATTTTTTCAGTGAGTGCTCTAAAATATTCATTAATATTAATCATACATCAAATCTTTGTAGTATACATACATTTTTTGACCAATTGTTGAATTCTCTTGGAAAAGCAAGTCAACATCCACATCAACATTGCAGGACTCTATGCACCAAGTCATTCCTCCGACAACCTTATCAAAAGGTGACAAACCTTTGATTCTTGCTCTAAAGTAGCCAGCAGCCACTAGAATATCAATGATTTCTTGGAGTTTAATGCCTTGTTCTTCATCTTCACGTACTTCCACCTATATGATGAATAAATGCATAATATTTTGTGGAAATGTACTGGAAACAAACCTCTGTGCCATCAGCATCCTGGCGTAACGATAATTGCTGGAACTTCTTGAACATTTTGCGGCCCGGTTCAGTCTGTACTTTTTAATACATGTTTATGAGTATTTGCAGATAAAATGTTATCACTAAACAACGACTACAATCACTGAAAACTTAATTATTTACAAGTGTGTGAAGCTCATTGGGTGTATTTACAAATGTCAAATTTGAAGGTTATGTTCTTTTCTCTTCATCAGTTGAGGAAATCAATCAAATTCCTCCAACGTTTAAAGCATTCAAAGTGTTAAATTGCCTCAGATTATAAATAAATACGAAAATGCCTTTCATTCGTACAAAAAATTGAAAGTTTGAAAATTTTTAAAAATGCAGACGCAGCGACCCCATTGGTTTGTGGTCAGGGTGAATATTTACGTAATCTTCACGTGCTATTGGAATTTGCTCATCTCAATGATTACTCGTTGTTTATTAAAGAATTGAAAGGTAAATAAAAGTTGAATTAGTTCAAAAGTGTTTTGTATTAAATAATTGAGTGCTCATCATTGGATCATCACATATTGTAAGCTATTCATTTGAAATGCATTCATTGGTTTCATCTAATCTTCATAAACCCAGGTTTTGCTTGCAGAGGTCCAGCCAATCTGCTCCTTCTCTGTGAACCACAAGTTGATCTCCTTCTGGGCCGATTCAACGGAGTCAGATCCGTGGCAGATGTTACGGCCGACCTGAATGCAGAAGTCACCGCGGATGGTGCCAGGGGCACTGTCAGCTGGATTTGTGGCACCCAACATAACACGGCCGGTCTTGACGACGTTCAAGCCTTCCCAGACCATTGGGACGACTGGGCCGCTGCTCATGTACTTGATGAGTCCGCCGAAGAATGGTTTGCTGGACAGATCCGCGTAGTGCTTAGCCAGGAGTTCATCAGACGCCTAGAAAATGCCAATAACCAATTGTAAGTATCGCCAATGCAATGCTCGATCATTTTCAATATGAAGGAATTAATGGGAGTTGTACTCACCCACATGAATTTCATGGAGACCAGCTTGAAGCCCTTCTGTTCGAAGCGCTCGATGATTTTGCCGACGAGTCCGCGCTGTACGCCATCAGGCTTGATCATGATGAAAGTCCTTTCGCTGTTTCCCGACATGATTCTGATTTTATGCGAAACTAAAGAGAAAAACGCCAATATACTTATGATCATACACTCGTCGGCCTAGCTTCGAGCGGAATGAACGAGCGTGGCCTTCCCGTTGATTCAGGAAACCACGTAGTCGAGCCGACACACCGCGTGGGGGAACCAAAACGTGTTGGAGCCTTTTTTACGGGCTTCTCGTGGAAGCGCTATCGTTTTAGTGGATTTCAAAATGTCGGCGCAGCGAATAAACGCGTGAACTTACGTTCCTGCGCAATCGAATCGCACCTCACGTCGATACTCTCACCTTCCATTACTAATTTTAATTGCGCCTTTACGTTTTTCCACCAGTACTCTTATAATTACCAATTTGCGTATGCAAATGACAAATTGAACTTTTTGTTACTTCATTTGTTTAATTCAATTGTTTCAATTTCCTTGATAGAGCGCCATTGCATGTGGCAACGTGAAACCAGGGAACTAATGATTCCAAAGATTCTAAAATAGTTCGCTGGTAAAGGGGGGAACTTTGAGCAAATTATTTATTTATTCGTTGCTACTGCGTCAGCCATGAGTGTATAGTGATTATAATTTTTGGTAAGCAAATTGGTATGCACCCGCATTGTAATGGCACTGATTAAACACAATGATTTCCATCTTGCATATCGTCTTCCGAGTGAATCCAGTAGGCTGGAAGGACGCGGTTCTATTTGTGGCACGTAATGATAATACAAAAACCGAGAGGAAAAAAACCAAGGAAGCCTTCCAAAGCATGCAATTTACGGAAAATTTCCACTCAAGGCCAGCTGCTTACTATGCTTGGTGATTATCCAATCACAGGCCGACATTATTATGCCGAAAAATTTGGCAACGTCGCATGGCACGGCTGCATCCAACGCACGCCATATTTTTCTCGTCAAAAGTGTTCGATACGTTCGTTTGTGCAAGTCGCATTAGTCATAAACTTTAACGACGATTAATGGTCGTTTAGCAATAATCGATTGTGTTTTCGTTAGTGTCTTTTCAAAGCTGAAGCGGCGAAATATATAAATTGTGTACCGCGTTTGGTGCTGATTAAAAATAATTACTTCGTCATGCAGGCACAGAGCATCAGCAATCAATCGCATAACACGCCAACAAATCAAGTCATCCTGAAAATGAATGACTTACCTCAATTATCCTCCGTTGGTAAGTGAATTTATTGTCATTTTGGCACATTTGCAAACATCTATCCACGTCTATCCATGAGTCGACCGAGAGTGATGTGGTTTCTTGATCATGCTCACGTTCTGCATTCTGTTGCAGGGCTTCTCGAGCTGGCCCATCGCGAATACCAGGCTGGTGACTACGAGAATGGCGAGCGGCATTGCATGCAATTGTGGCGTCAAGATACCACCAATACTGGTGTCTTGCTGCTGCTCTCCAGCATACATTTCCAGTGTAGGCGATTAGAGAAATCTGCACATTTCAGTACCCTTGCTATCAAACAGAATCCTCTGTTAGCAGAAGCATACAGGTATAACATTAACTAATTAACATGTTCACATAGCTTCATTTTCATTTTAATTCCTCAGTAACTTGGGGAATGTGTACAAGGAGCAAGGGCAGTTACAAGAGGCATTGGCGAACTACAAGCATGCTGTTCGTTTGAAGCCTGACTTCATTGATGGTTACATTAACCTGGCTGCAGCTCTAGTTGCTGCTGGTGATATGGAACAGGCAGTTCAAGCTTACATTACAGCTCTTCAATATAATCCGGTAAGTTGACCTTCGCGAATTGCATGATTGACCTCTATTCAAACGCGTATTTTCGTTGCAGGATCTGTACTGCGTCCGCAGTGATTTGGGTAATCTTCTTAAAGCATTAGGTCGTTTAGATGAAGCCAAGGTAGGTTCCAAACGTAATTATAGCAATGTTACCTTTTCCCATCCTGTGTTTTCAGTTGTATTGTCATTACCTTTGCATTCATACACAATTTAGAGTAATCTCTCAGAATGGATGTGATATTTACAAAGTAAAAACAAATTAATCGCGTTTTGCAATTACCAAATGTAATGACAGTATATTTACACATAATGCAAGCGTATGTTTGAACTGCGAGTAACGCAACGAAAAAGTTTAGCAATTCAATAACGAATCAGCTCATTATTTATTGATTGGCTGATGGTTTCATGAAGCGCTTGGCGTAGCTTTGCTGTGGCTAAATTGCGATATTGTTTGCACTTGAACTTGAGTCGCGCCCATCACAACATTGCGATGAGAGAGGCGAGTGCACGCAACCTTTGGAAGAAGTTGGATCGCGCGTAGGCGTACCGTTTGTGTCCCCTGTATTATTGATTTCTGCATTTTACGCGGAGCACTCTTGGCGTACGACAACTATTTTTAGTTGGTTATCTGGCGTGTATGAGCATACATACGAACAGCTTGAACAAATACCGATTGTGCAGCGCGAGGCGTGATTGTTTCGGCGTAAGTTTGCGTTAATTGTGCTCGATCGCGCTCGTCAACTCTGCCATTGTTTGTCCGCTGCAATTTGGTGCTGTTCAAGCGATGCGTTTGCGTAGCAATTCTCCCCTCAGCAGTATGCAAACGAACTATATCATGAAATGAAATCATCAGGCAGTTGCAAAACGCTTGCATCACGTACTCATTATCATTCAACTTGAACTAATTCAAGGGATTTGTGCGTCTTGGGCAACATCTCCATGTGATTATATTGCTTGTTCTAGAAATAGCTTCATTGAAGGTCCTCTTCAAGAAATGAATTGAACGTAATTAACGTGAATATCGGTCATTAGTTGATATCACATGCGGATGTTGTCCCAATGGTTTTATGTTTCTAATTGATTGCTGCAGATACTTGTATGATACAATTAGTAATTGAAGGGAAATTTATTTTTCAGATATTATTTGCATATTTTTTGGTGATAAATCTCTTTGATTCGATTCAGGCAATATACAATAGCAGTCATGCAATCAATCACATGAATGCGTCTGTTGTGCTTAACGAATATCTGTTTTCTTGACGAACAATATTAATCTAATGGTATTACTATTGCTGTACAATAACACAGGTTTGTGGCATCAGTTGTGACGCACTGCATTTGTACCAATGTTGTAACACTTCGAGCCTGGTAAACAATGCGCTTTCGATCAGGTAAAGTACGCTGTCGAAGATGGGTATTTATTAGCGGAATCAAACAAACAATTAAGCATAAAAGAAGTTTCTTTGTTTTTAGGTAATCGAGAGTGGGGCCTCTCTAGCGCTTGCGTAGATTGATTATGATCCATCTTTTTGCGTTCGTTCCTTTACTTTGATTTCTCTTGATCCGTTTGGTTACGTT
>JARJDZ010001590.1:0-17405 GCA_030264555.1 Aleochara sp. GC000083
TTGAAAAGTAAATTAAATTTAAATAACATCAGAATATTGACATTATTAATGCAGCAGTAATTATCACTTAGTTTATAAATATTACTTAAATCAACTTGGAATGGAATGGAATGGAATCTGAATTACATGGTAATGCTTTCTGAATTTTAAATAACAATTTCTGAATTACATTTCATGAGTAGGAAATACATTTATAAAATTCTGAATTAAAAGTGATGTGTTTTGAATTACAACTCACAGATTTGAAATACATTTGATACTTTCTCAATTTCATTTAACAAATCTAAATTACATTAATATTTTCAGAAATTTCATATTTTTTGCATTACAACAGGAAAGGGTGTATTATCATCTTTGTCATATATAATGAAATACCAAATCAATATTTGCTAATGTTGGTCATTTAACACTAAAAATAACACATGATACCTCAAAATTAGTTGAATAATAATACATAATTAATTGAAGAATTCATTATTTTACCTTCCGATAAAAATTGGTGGCTTTAACAGAAAATTCAAATGATCTAAAAATATAATTTGTTACATTTTGTTCATTTTCTGACATAATTGTAAAATAGTTCTACATATACTATCTCATCATATGGTACGGGAAAATTGTATACCTAATCAATGCACGCTAATTGCACACATCTTCCATCGAATTCGGAATCCTGGACTACAAAGAGATTCTTCCCACCCTCCGGGCGACCACGAACATTCTGATATCCCATCAGTAAATAACCATGGCCCGCTCATCATTGCCCGAAAACGGGCCCACACTAAATAGTAGAGCAAAACTCCATACGCGATCGCATAAGTAAATCCAGCTAATAGGACAAACAATTCGCGCTAATTTATGTTTCATGCTAATTAATGCGCACTAATTAAAATCCATCCGTGTACAGTGTACGCGAATCCATTGAGTCTGACATCGTTTGCCGTCGCTGGCAATTTGTTGGAAAAATTGCTGCCGAGCGTTAGATACATTTGGCTATGAAACGTGTGGAATATTGAGCGCTATTCAGCCCAAATTCTCCAAATTGCTTGCTTTGATGCTGCAAATAACAATGGAGTTGTTACACGTTTACAACGCAATTTCGTACGACAATAAACAATAGATTAGTTTACTTTCGGTATTCATCGAATTGACTTGACTGTCAGAATTTGTATTGCATTTGATGGTTGTGATTTGAGTGTATCAAATCTGGCCAAATTATAATTCGCATTTTTTGCCAAATGTTAATTAACTCATGCTTTTGCACTTCAAACAAAGTGACTATATTGTTGTTCATTGATGGTGGATGACAATTTTAAATATTGGATATTGCAATATTGCGAATAATTCAAAATTGTAAAATTTATTTCTTGAAATTAAGACTTTTTATTTATAGGTAACTTAAATAAATGCAATTGACAATTGACCACATTTTCCATGTAATTTTTAGCAAAAATTTGAATTCCAAAGATGCATTTGTGATGTAATCATATCTTTGAATGTTTTTTTCTTATTTTTAATATTTTTAATATTCTCTTAAATTCATTGACATATTATTTCTTAAAACAAACATTAAAATATCAAAATTTTAATTAGTTTTGCAGTTAAAAATGAAAATAAACGGTTGCCAATTAAAAATATTTGTTTTATCATTCAAAATTAATCTTTGAATATATTTATAAAGACAAAAAAAATAAAAATTCTGTGGGAAAACTGCTCGAAAATGGTCAAACAATATTTGTATTTGAAATAATTTCAAATAAAATATTTTGATATATTCTATTTTGTGTAAAACACTCATTTTATTAATCAATTTAGCTTGTGATTGTCTCACTAATGATAGCTAACTAATTATCACAGACTAGCAATTATCGAATACCTGCCTATTTAGGGAGATAATTGATTGCATATCGATTACAAGCAAAACATGTAATTATTGTACAAATCGTGACCGAATTCATATTTCATTCGGTCGAATAAACGGTTTGAAATTGATGGAATATCTGAGGCCTAACCTAAAATTTGTTACTATAAATGATATCAATCCCTTAATTATCTCATATCCGTTATTAAAACAGAAATTCACACATGAAGACATCCTGAAAGTATTAAATACATTTATATATGAGAGAGTGCAAACAAGAACTATAATGCTAATTAATTGGCACTGGGCAATTAGTGCAAATGGACTTTAAGCATTTCACGAAATTGAACTTTTCAAAGTTTGGGAAATTCGTAAGCTTCTTATCTTGTTCATTTGGTCACATTCATCATGCAGTCAAAGCGACAATAACAGTATTTAATAATCTGTTATAATTGTCCCAAAACATTAATTAATAATAAATTACACTGAAATCTGGTAAAAGATGATTTAATGTTACTACAAATTCTGGTGTTCATTCGCTGGTAAAATTCGATAATTTTTGGGGAATGTAACAGTTATTTTATATAAGATTTTGGTACACATTTTGTTTCATAATTGCAGAGTTTTTGTTAAGTTACACTGAACTCTGAGATGTTTTTGCACGGTTGGAAATGCATGAAATTGCGGAAAGGCCAGCGATGTAATTTGCTGCAAGTTTTTTCACATGCTTTATGATACGAACGAAATGAAGCACATCATTTCACCGATTATTCTCATTTAAGTTCTAATGTTACGACTTTTACCATGGGATATCTTTGGCATTCAAGTGCTACAAGACCACAATATGAAAAACATGCACAAATGATTCTTAAGAAGGCAATTCTCGACCAAGGAAGGCGCAATGCACGAGATTTTTGCATTGCATGACATAAATATCAATACTTTGTGGTACTTTCACTAACAAGTCAGAGAGTTGGCAATTTATTACAAAAAGAGTTATTAAAGAATTCTGATCAAGTGATGTAATTTTCATACGTTTTATATCTGACTATTGATTCATAATCACGTTAAGTAAAATTGGCCATAAATTAATCAATTAACCAACTTGAAAGAAGAAATTATTAAGTTAGAATTTAGAAAAAACACATTTTACATGTGCAAAAAAATAAACTAAAAGGCAATTTTCACTTTCATTGACTTTGCAATTATTTAATCATCTAAATTATACATAGAAAAAGTTTTATATCTGAACATAAAAAAACACTTAATTGCAAGAAATTAATTAAAATTAATAAACATCATAAATTACAACAAGATGTAAACAATTTCATTACATGAATGCAGATTCAATAAACGATTTATAATTACGATTTTTTATTAATACATACTCGAGAAGAAAATGTAGAAAGAGCTGCTAATTAAAACGTTTAATTAGAGTTGCATTGAACTGTGAAAATATTTCTATAAGAAAAAATTACAAGCATATTAGTACGAGTTGCATTTATTAGAATCGTTTAGTTATGAGTTAATTTTATGATCGCCACTTGGTACGGTTTTCTAAAAATGTAGTAAACGAATATCAGCAATAGTTGTCATTTGCGTGTCTGACTGCGCACGCCTATTGCAAAATTATGCAACGAATATTCGCTCACGTACGCGAAGCAATCGTAGGCTTTAATTCACTTTTATCTTAATGTAAATTAGTTCAGGTTTGGCATGTGTTGGCTGTAATCAAGCTTGGCGAACTTAGGACATTCTATTCGATCTGCTGGCGACAACAGAACGATCGCAATTCTAATGAAAGTAAAACTGGATTGCATTCATTTATGTATAACATTAATCTCGCGCAAATTGCCTTCGTTGCTTAGCATATACGTGCTCAATTTTCAATGAGATCACATTTCAATCCGATGTTGTAAGTTTTTATTATTCAATTAACAATACATTTATTTACACCAATAATAATAAAGAATTCAATCATTTAGAACTCCTTAAATAATTAAAAAGACTAGAGAATTATTACTATTTTAAAAATTCCTTAGTTTCAAACTTTCAAAACAGGTAGAGACATCTAGTGTTGAAAATATTAACTAATGAAATATACGAGAATTCGCAACAAGAAAAATTGTAATATTTCTATTTCCATGATAATTAGAGGGATTTTTACATTAATTAAATTAACTAACAAATATTCATTGTATATGAAGTGGGATTATAAAATTAATTAAGATATAGCATAGGCAATCCAACTTACAAAACTTTTTCTTTATCGCTCTAATCCTAATAAGTGGATTATAACTGTAGATAACATTTAAATTTGTGAGGGGAATAGTTGAAAATATTAAATTATTTCATAAAACAAATTCTGTATACATTCATTAATCAATAATCAAACCTAAATTATTTTAATCACATATTGTTGCTTTGTAACAAGCGGTTTCTGTGACCGATTGATCCAGATCGATAATCCGATCTGAGGATCACAATCCCAATCAAGCAACCAACACATCACCCAACGCATAATTACAATTTATATTATTGTAACTATTATACCATGATTATGCACAATTATTGTCAAGATAATTGACAAATGTATTGTGCTTTGAATAAATACCAAGAATTTGCATAAGAAACATAATCCCAAATATTAATTGTTATTATATTCACCAATAAAATGAACAGTTATCTGTTACAATTTCAATTGACCAAACAAAATATTGAAAAAACTCATTTATTAAACTGAATTCTTGCTTTTCATGTATGGAACATTTGACTATTTAAATAAACAATTTTCTTCATCGTATTAATTTCCCATGAACATTCAAGCAATGTTTCAATTCACACTCACAAAATTTTCCCTCGATATTTCTTATTCTTCAAAGAATTTGTAATTATTCTAATTGTAACACTTGTACAAACTTTTCCAATTGTAATAATTACTACCATGTAATTACTCATTTAGAATTCTAGTGCAATAAGCATCAATAGATATGAAAAATAAATTCCCAACCACTAGAACACAACAAAACAAATTACAATTAGTTGTAGAGCAAGTATTTAATTAATACTTACAATGAAGCCCATTTGAAAGTTTAATTTGTATCCAAATGATGAGAATTGCAACGGTTGCATTGTAATCATAAATAGAAGCCTGCATTCCTGCAATGCAAAAAAAAAATATGAAATGCTGCAAATATGAATGCAAGAAAAAAATAACTCACATTCCTGCGCGCATTTTTATTCCCATTTACATGTACGCATGTATAATTCACAACGTGATGTGCAAATTGTTTCATTTCGCGCTGAAACAATGCGCCCGGCGTTAAAGTCGCGCAAAACTGCACGAAATACAGCAGGAACTTGAAAATGTTGCGCAGCTTTAAGCCCCTTCCGTCGAAGGACGCCTCCAGCATTCCCAGCAGCGTGTAGAATAATTTCATATTCGTGTAGAACACCGAAATCAAAACGTAGTTTTTGAAATCGTAGCATATCGAATCGAGAGTCTGGACGAATTCGTGATAAATCCGCATCCAAATGCGAAAAGTTGCATCGATATTTCGCCTTGCTTTCATCGATGAATTGAATGCATTTGCAGCAGGTAGCTTGACCCGAAATTGCTGAAAATTGTCGATTAAAATTGCATTCAGCACGAGCCATTCGGTTGTTATCAAATGGAGCAGAAACAGCGACGAGTCCGTTATTAGTTTGGGGATAAAATCACTCAATTTGTTGTATTTTACAATTAAAATGTACAATTTCGCCGCAATGAAAACAAAATAGTAAAAAAGCGCCCAATACAAATACCGCTTCAATTTGTTTTTCAGAGTGATGAAAAAACGTAATTTTCTGCTTAGATTTGCGAGCAAATCAATGCTGTTTTGATGATTACCGGTGCATAACAAATAAATGATGATTGGTGAAATTGCTTCGATGATAAAATTAACGAGTTTTGCCAAACGTCGAATTTGAGTACTATGAAGTTGTCCGAAAATCTTCCATCCAAAGTAGATATTTGCACTGCAAATCAGAGCTTGCAGAAATTTAATCAGAAAACTTTTGAAGTAATTTTGTCGATACAATAGGAATATACTTTTTAGAATTATAAGAGGTATTAGTATTCTATTATAGTCCATTTCTTGAAAATACAATTCTATTTCAGTTTGAACACTTTCTTAATTACAAAACACTAATGACTATTCAGTGTTTTTTGGTGTTTTTTTCGTTGTAGTTTTTCGATGTTGATCTGTAGTTTTCGATTAAAGTCTTGCTATTTGAATGAGGAGTACAATATACACCAAGAGAGTACTGAAAATCTGCAAAAAAAAGCAAATTGCATTCAGAAAAGTCAACATTTATCATATTGTTGTTTGTAATGTTTGAAAATCATGTCTTTGTGTTGTGTGTTCTTATCGCATTTCCTGTTAGTTGTTCGAAGCACTATGATTGATTGGTCGAGTTCTAAATGAACATTCCAGTAATTAATTGAAAATCATAAACTGATTGCGTTCGTTTTGTCTCTGCCATGGAAATGTTCGAATTGAAAGGTGTTGATTCAGCCTGATTATTGAATTCGAGTGGGTCAAGTGAGTTGGTCCGAATAGTTAGTGTGGAATGCAAAACAATCTCACCGTCATAATTAGAGTGCCATTCAGTTCGACCGCGCCGAGCGGCCGAACATTGTACTCTTGGACGAGAATCTGCAGCTGAAAATGCAAAACATCGGCGGCGGCGCGATCATCGCGATAGATGCGGCTGCAAGCGCTGCCAATTTTGTTCGCCGCACTTCGAACGTGCAGACAGGGCAGCACCACGCAACAGAACGTAAAGATCTGCACAACGACCTCGTAAAGCGCATGAAATTCGAAACGACCGCCGAGGATGAGGCGCTCGGCGAGCACGTAGAGCATCCACAGCAGCCGGACGTACTGGCAGACGATGAAGACGGCCAGAAACGAGGCGAAACATTCAACCAGTTGACGATACACCAAATACAGCCGGGCGTAACGGCGTCGCATCGCCAGCCATTTAGCATGATCCCAATTCGCCATGCATTTATGCATGTCGTCGACGAATTGCTTATTGTGCTCGGCGAGCACCGCCATGTAGACGCACCACTTCGCCACGAAGACGTTGTCCATGAGGTTGGGCATCTCGATGAGGAGCTGCCGCAGCGCGTCCCACAGCGTGCGACTCAGGAAGACCCATTGCAGAATGCCGAGCGTATTCGCAAGGGTGCAAATTGCGATTGCTTTCAGTGTCAGGCGGCGGAGGATCTTGGGCGTTTGGGTACTTCCGGTGTCCTCCAGGTCGTTGTCGCGGTGGTCGCACGCGGCCGCATCATTAAAACTTAACAAATCGCGCAGCACGCGCTCGCCCAACCGCCACTCCACGTAAGTGTTATGAACGCTGTAAATTATTGATAAAAGGGCCTCCATCCAAATGTTTGCGTTTCGTATGACGGTGATGAGGTTCGACGTGCGCACCGTCTCGTCGATGGCAATCCACAGCAAACTTAGGGAAATGCACGCCTGCGGAATGGCGAATAACCATTGCCATTTGCCTAAGTGAAATCTACGCCGCTGCCGATCGTATTCCAGCGAAACGAGCAAACATGCCCGCTGCATGTAACTCAACGGTATTACCACTTCCTCCAAATTCATTATTAATTATGTTATTGATTTGCGACGTGCGCTTCCCACCGAAACCATACACATTCGGCTCCCCGATCGAATACCAATGAGGTGTATTAGGAAATTACCAATATCATCGTTATTAAAACATAATTGCATACAAGTTTCGACGTATTACATGGTTCTATCATTCAGTTACTTCTATGTTGAACTTCAATTCTGAAAGTTCCAAACTTTTTTCCACTTGGTTTTCCACTCCTTGACATCTTTCACAGTTCAAATTGGTGGCTCAAACATCATTTTTAACATCTACAAATGCAATCTGTTATATGCAATTATATGCCCTGTTTATTGTTTATATTTAATTCCATTTTCCATTTTCGAATCAACCGAACAAATATTACCAGTCCACTGAATGAAAACCGTTGAACGGACCCTAAACTGGCTAGCTTTGGAATTAATCGGAATAAACTGATTTCTAGACAGCTTAATCAGTTATATCAACATTTTGAAAACATTTACACAGATTGAATTCTTCGATTGCAGTAAATATTGTGTACCACTAATGAAAATCAATTACTATTTACATAAAATGCAATCATATGAAATATATTATGGCTAGACGTAATTAAATGTGATAACATCAGTAATCAACCAACAATTCAGGTAAACAGGCTACAAAATGAACCATAATCAAACCAATTGGTTTGATCATTTTAATACATTAACAGGCATCTTCTGGTGAAATTCCAGAAATAAGTAAATTTTATAAAGTAAACTTTTACCTTTGCTGACTTAAATTTAGCTAAGATTTTCAAAGATGGCGCTCAATTCATTCGCAAATTTTCGTTTTATTCGATTTTCTGTTGGGTTAAAAGATACCAGCAAATATATTGTGTGTGGGATTGTATTTCTTGTTCAAGTTTTGTTATTCATAATAATTGGAGTATTTCTTCTAATTTTCCACACTTCTGCATTCTTCCACAAATACCAGATTGACTTTTGTGCTTTAGATATTTTTGGTGCAAAGATTGATATTTATTTCATTAAATTACAAATTATCAAATTCATTTTTAGTATAATTTTAATCTGATCTTAAGAAACCGCAAAATATGCAATTTTTTGCATGAACAAGCCGAAAAAAGGAAACATATTTTCACTCATTTTTCCAAGTGCTTTGCAATTTTAAATAAAAATAGGAAAAAATTATTACAAATATATTTATGTTGGAAAGCTCTGCTCCATAGCTAGCCAGAGCAGCCTCTGCAGCCACAATGTACACATTCAACTATGCGACCCTGCAACAAATATTGTAAATGTAAAACATGATAAGTATGTTTTTGATAAGAACATTGCTATTTAACATACCTCCTCCAATTTGCCTTTTGGTACTCTGCATATACAATTTGTAGCAAAATTGGTGTCCCTTGTTGAAATACATCTTAGGCAACATAGATTTTCATATCCAGACTTTTTCCATTTTGCAATTAAATTGGCATCTGCAATTTTCTCTGCGATGCAAAAGTTATAAAGTTCCCTGCTAATTGCCTTGCGTCGGAAAAACAGGTCGTAAATATATCTGGATTTTTGATGATGAATCTTGAATATGGGCCAAAGTGACTCCTGTTTGCGTTTTCCTTCATGAGATTCCTTTTCAGCTATAAAAATAAGTATGCAATAAGTATGTTTCTATGCAGAGAGATTACTCTTACCTCTGCGCATTTTCTCGTCTAATTCGTCCAAAGTGGGCTCGATCAATTCGAAACCTTCAGGTGGTTGTTTCTTACTACGTCGGACTTTAGGCATGGTCAATTAAATTAAAGACAACACGATAAATAAAACAATAATTGAGTGTTTAAGATGAATACTTTATAGGTTAAAACCTAAAATTTACTGTTGAAAACATCTGATTCCCCCACCACAAAATGCTTCGTGCACTTCACACAAGCGCGTTGAAATGTTTTCAACGTTTTCAAATCATTTCGTTGAAAGAAGATTGCTTTAACGGACGTTACGAAGGTCAGACCCGGTAGACAAAGCTGCTCACGAAACCCAATATCAACATGATGTAAGTATATCTTGAAATTCTTAAAATATGCGTCGTAAGACAAATGCTATTAAGCAAATTTCACCCTAGTGAATCAACGTCAGTGGATGTTGATGATTTTACCTGCCCAATATGCTTTAATTACCTGGAAGTACCCATTTTCCAATGTTCTGCTGGCCACAGTATTTGCTCATTTTGCAAGAAAAATATTGTAAAATGCCCAATCTGCAATCGAACATTTGGCGAAACTCGTAATTATGCGTTGGAAGGGATCATGTCCAAACTCAAAATGAAATGCTCCAATGCACCTTGCCCAGAGATACTATCTGTACAAGAGCTTTCACATCATGTTAACAATTTATGCAATTTTAAGAAGCGTACTTGTTGTTTTCCTAATTGTAAGTGGAGGGGCAGTTCTGAGACAGTGCGTGATCATATAAATGAGTATCACAAGTCATTAATGGTACGAAGCAATAGCCAACTGCAAACCCATCAATTAACCAATGTAGTTGTTGAATTTGACAATCATTTATTCTTGGTAAAACGCTATCTTGAAGATGAAATTATCTGGACATGTAGAGCAATGACTGTAACAAAAGAAGATATTATTTATATGCTATCAGTTCAAGTTAAAACTGGGACTGGGGAAATTTTTGTATTGAAACAACAATGTTGTAATGAAATTACAACCCCTGAAGAACAGTTAAAGGGAAAATCTATTGTTATAATGAAAAGATCCAAAACAAAGGGATGTAAATTTTCTGTTGCAATTGAGAAATGCACCAAGGAAATTTAAAGACTAGGAATTTATGGCTCATCTATGTGACTATAATAATGCTTCAATATTCAATTTAAAGTTATCTTAGGGGGATGTTGAAGTTTCATGTTTGAATCGTTTAACATTTATTTTATTCCAGTAATGTTGCTTTAGAATTTAAGTAAACATTGTTGATTGTATTTTATTTGATTGTATGTAACAATACATCCAATAAACGTTTCAATTTGACATATAAATGAAGTAAATTAAAAATCAATATTTAGTCTGGGCTAATTTTCCATAATGCAAAGATTTGTGACCACATATTCATCAGATTATCAAGCAATTGAAAGAGGCTTCCAGTATCCATCTCAAAAGCAAAAACCCTCTAATAGACCAACAATTGGTGAGGAATATCCTTTTATAACTGAATGTGAACAAAATGCCCCTGACCTTACCAATCCAGTTGATGTAGGCAATGAGTATTTAAGAAATAAAGTAATGCAAGTATTATAGTATTATCATAAATTTTACACGACCATTAGTTTACAGATGACAAGCCAAAATTGGCAAATCTCTATTTCAAAACGCCTATGGATAAAGATGTTATCAAGGCCGAATTGAGGAAGGGCAGTATTTACGCCAAAGATTATTGCGACTTCAAACGTCCTAATCCGAAATCAAATGTGAATTATGAAATAATGATAACCGAAAAAGTGGAAACAACCATGAACGATCACTATCGTGATCCCAATACAATAAATAAGGTGCCTCCATACAAGGCAGCCAAACCAGAAATACCAACTCTCACAGCTAATCATTATGTGATTACCTCTATTCTAAAGGCGAAACCTTCATCAGAATACCAGAGACTAATAGGACACACAGGAAAGCTTATTATCGAAAACGAATTTTTGGGAAAAATGAGTTATCCTAATGTATAGAATTCCACAATTTCGTAAGGGCTAACATTAAAAAATGCTTATGGTAAATTGAGTTTTATTCTAAGATTGATTTACTTGCACATTATGAAGAGAAAAATCCTCAGACTGATGCTTTTGTAGCTTGTTCAATCAACTTGAATATAAAATATGTCTTAAACTGACCAACTAATGCCAAACGTTTTAAAATATTTTCTATATATTAATACATAAATATAAATGCATGTTCAGCCCCAAAAAAGTTTGTTACCATTTCCAGTTATTAATACGGCTTTGCCTCAAAGCTTGCAAGGCGATGTCTGTCCGAGTTTGAGTCTCAGTTTGAATCTTTAAACTGGTTGGAGCTCCTGAAGTGCCTTGAATTACATTATCATGCTCCAAGGCAGACTGAACACCCTTCTTTGAGAATAATTTACCCAAAACATACGAGTCTTGTTGATGCTTCACAGGAATATGAGTAGATTTCTCTTTTTTCTTGCTTTGGCGCTTCACCAAACCTTCAATAACTTCTCCATCAATCCTACCACTAATATCGGAATGCTCTTTCCTCTTGTGTCTGCTCTTTTTATCTTTTGCAAATACTGAAGTTAATGTGCGATAACTTTCCGTTGCTTTCTCTACATGTTTCGTGCTCGATTTTGCACTTTTATATAAACCAGCTGCCTTTTCCGAAATAATTAATGCTTTCGTGAAATTTACATCAGTATCACAGTCGTCTAATTGATTTCCATCAGTATCATTCATCTTAAGCTTATCACGATTATATTGAAGCAATTCGGAAGGAGTTAATTTCTTCAATTCTGCTCGATCTTTCAACTTGTCTTCACGTTCCTCAAGCAATTCCTTCTGTAATGGATCTAGTATGGGCTCTTCATCGTTGTTCAATGTCTTAGATATATTTTTTGAAATTTGGGCAGCTAGCTGCTTCATTTTTTCCAACTTATCCTCACTGAATGTCACCTTAGAGTCCTTGAGTTTTTTCTTTTTGTTCCTTATTTTTTCTTCTAGCGATATACGTGACTTTTGAAAGATATTCGATGTTTCTGGCTTTGAATCAACATAATCTTGCAGGGAAAATAGATCATGTAAATCAGAGGACTTGAAAAATCGTTGCGTTTTTGGATCCAATAATACTTTGTTGCTTAAAAGTTGTTTCCATATTTGACGTTGATACATTTTCTCCTCAATTGTGCCAGCCGAAAGGAGCCTATAGATCGTAACTTCTTTATCCTGACCAATACGCCATGCACGTTCACGTGCTTGAGTATCTGTAGCAGGATTCCAATCAGGATCGTAAATAATCACACGATCAGCACCAGTTAAATTTACACCAAGTCCTCCAACTCGGGTTGTTAAAAGGAAAACGTCGTACGAATTATCCTGCAATCACTTCGTATGAATAATAATTACTTTTAATTACACTGATATTTACGTTATTAAACTTATTTATTAAAGGCTGTCGTCCTCCAATACTAGTGCCACCATCCATTTTCAAATATTTATAATCATTAGCTTGCAAGAATCGTTCAAATATACCAATCATAGCTCGTCCCTGTGTGAATAATAAAACACGATGTTTTTGTTTCTTCCACATTTTCAGCAAAGCTGCTACTACAATCATTTTGCCCGATCGTTTATAACTGCCAAAATGCTCATTCGTAATCCCCGTCTCCTGTAAATGTAATTTGCAAGTTATGATGTTCCTTCTTTGCATTCCATCTGATAACTTACATCATCATCTTCTACTTGACTTAAATATATATCCGGATGATTGCATATTTTGCGCAGAGTTGTAATGCTCATCAATACATTTGCTCTTGTATGATTTTCCGAAAACCAATTCTTAGACCCTCGGCCTAATATATTATTAATGTGGTCGCTCTAAAATTAATATTATTATAATTACAAAGTACTTTTGAAGCTTTTGGGAAAACGAATATACCATTAAATAGCCTAGATATAAATCACGTTGCTCTTGAGTTATTGAACAAAATAAAACTTGTTCACTTTTATTTGGTAGTTGTATATCCTCAATAACATCTGTCTTTGCACGGCGTAGAAAATGCGGCGTTATCATATTCTTCAATGCAGTTGCCATTGATAAAGCTAACGATTCCTGAAATGAAGGCATTTCTTTTTAGTACATTCAATTAACTGACTAGAAAGTTTTTATACTTACTTGCATTGGTGATGCATTAGTATAACCACCTTGCATAATAGGCATTGCAAAATGTTCCATGAAAACTGGTAATGTGCCTAACATTCCTGGGTTGACAAAATCAAATAAACTCCATAGTTCTTGTAGATTATTCTGCATAGGCGAACCAGTTAAAAGCAGCCGATATGGAGTTTTAAACAATTTAACTGCTTCACTTATCTACAAAATAGATATTTATTATGATGCAAATAGATAGAGAAGGAAATAATTCACCTTAGCAGTTGGATTTCTTATTTTATGCCCTTCATCCAAAATAATATAATGCCAATGTTGTTCCAAAAGAATATTTTTGTATTTTAACATACTCTGGTATGTTGTAACCAAGATCCCTTTTGATGTGATATTTTCTTTTATTAATTTGTGCTTGCTCTTTGGGTATGTCCCAGATTGATGAAGAACTGACACTCGAAATTCGGGAGCCCACTCATGAAAATGACTCACCCATTGATGTATTACTGTTGATGGACAAAGAATTAATGTGGGGCCAAGCCCTTTATAGCCACCATGACTAGATATGTTCCCACTATAATTTAATGAATAGAGAAATGCAATAATTTGGACTGTTTTTCCCAGACCCATCTCATCACCCAGGAGTCCACCAGTGATCTTTTGATGTATTGTCCATAACCATTCAACCCCATCATGTTGATAGCTGTATAAAGAATTCCATATTTTACTTGATGTTTTAAAACCATTACTGATGGTAACTTCAGTTTCAGGTAATTCAGTACCCTTTGTGAAGGCAATTTGATTTGCAAGCTCTAATGTTTCATAATACTTATTTAATCTTTCCTGGTAACATTTAATATCTCCATCATCAGCTATTTTCACATATGCCTTGGTCTCATCATTGTATAAGCCTGTGCAATTTTTGTCGGACTTGTTAGTTGTTGGTTTTCTTCTTTTTGAGGGAATATCATCTAATGATGGTTCATAATCACTATCTAAAACTTAATGCCTTTAGACACAGATATATCAGTTGAAGAATTAACAGGTACCTATCTCTGAAGGTGCATATTCACTTCCAGAGTTATCTTCATTATGATCCTCAGTTAAATTCTTTTTATTACCATCATTATTTTCAGTATAAATAGAACTTCTCTTTCTCATACGTAATTTTCTCACTACATGTTCCTTACCATAATGTTTATTTTCAATTGAAAAATCATCTTTAACATTCTTCTGGGCTTCAATATCATCTTGCCTAAATTTTAATTGCTTTTTTTCTGTTATTTGTTTTCTGACTTTATTACTTTTCCCCTGCTGCTTATTATTTATTTGATCAGCAATTAATTTACTTCTGTGGCTTATTTGTGAAGATCTTCTGTAATCCTGCTTCTTCTTTAAATCTTCCTGTTTTTTGATGTAGGAGGTAATATCAAGCTCAACAATGCTCAGTTTGTATTGCTCAACTCTTTCATCATTACTTTCACTTAACTTATCATCAGCAAGAGTTTTATTATAATTGTTACTAAATGTAGTTAACTCTTGGAGTGCTTGTTGTTCTAAGGTTTCTTGCTTTTGCCCCCAAACATTAACTCCTACATCTTGCAAAAGATCCAATTCGCTCTGCAAAAACTCATGATATTAACAATTCCTTTTTAAAAGTTATATCTGTTTTACATTATTTGTTGAACAACCTGGTGCATCACACATTTTATCGTAAATACATAAACTGATGAATTATTTATAGAACCGCAGAACTTCTCAATGTGAACGATCCTAACCTGTACCACAGAGCAGTTCTGTGCCTGTACTGTATTTTACACTCTTATGAGATGCCTCAAATCCAATAAACATATTTGGTGATACATAATTGTCAACGTTTTAGGATTCACATGGTGACTTCCCTGTAAGTAATGTTAGCCCTCCACAGAATATTAACAATTCAGTCCCATTTATGTAAAAAAAACAAGTATATATTCATTTTTTGTATTTACAATTGTACAAATGTATTTCCACTCATTGCTTCAAGGTGGAATACCTAAGGCACAAATTAACAAATAGCAAATTCAAAATGTTGTATAGTTTAAATCTTTCAAGTGTAACAGATAAACATATATAAATTCATGTTTTTTTTTAGAATCTGGTGTTGGTATACTCTTCACTACAAGTCAGAAGTCTGCCAGTTATGGATGTTTTTGAATAGTTTGAGCTTTGAGTAATTTATTTGTATGTCACCATTACCCTGCTTGACCAACATGGAGAACTACAAGCTGCCAGGCACATCTGGAAAGCATATCTAAGTGATGTGGGCTTCTGCAGCATGCTCATAAGGTATTGTTTAACAATTTATTTCGATAAATACAATATGTTATAATATGTGTCATAATTTTTCTTATTTTAGAATCTGGTATGCTTTTTGGAGTCTGCTTGACCAATATGGAGAACTACAAACTGCAAGGCACATCTGTAGCAGTCACTTAAGGTATTGTTTAACAATTTATTTCAATAAAAACAATATGTTATAATATATGTCATATTTTTTCTTATTTTAGAACCTGGCATGTTTTTTTGGATTCTCCTGGACCAATATGGAGAANCAGCAGTCTTTTAAGGTATTGTTTAGCAATTTATTTGAATAAATACAATTTACAATAATATGTAATGTAATTTTTCTTATTTTAGAATCATGACTCTGCTTGACAAATATGAAGAACTTCAAGGTGCCAGCAAGATATGGAAATCATGTCCAAGCAGCCTGGGCCCTCTGCAGCAGTATTTGAAGGTATTGTTTTAACAATTTATTTCTATAAATATATTTTTATTATGTATGCTTTAACTTTATATGTTATTGTTTTGTGGTGTTGTCTTTGGCATTTTGTAGCTGTGGGGTCTTTTGTCCTAGTTCTTTATCCTCATTTGACTTTTGTTCATATTAAATATCTAATTCTTGAGATTCTTTCTTGTTGCGTTGTATTTCTATAAATATATTCTTCAGGTTAATTATTTTTGTTTTCGCTTTGTGGCTTGATTATTTGTAGGTTATGGTCGTGGCTGGGATTCAAACAGCGAGAGTAAACATCTACTTTATTCCCTCTGTGTTTTACTCCCTCTAGTATTGTCGGTCAGCTGACATTTGGGTTTTATGACCACTATAGCAAGTTCCAAACAGCGGGAGTAAAGTCTCACTTTATTCCCTCGCCAAAACTTATTTCTTTTCTACAGTAGTACTTCGTTAATTGAAACTTCAATCGCCATCAGAGCCGCCATTTTCCTTGGAGGTTGCAATGTTTACCCATCATTTGTGCTGCATGTTTTCATCATATAAATATGTGACTGCACTTGTCATTATATTTCTTGTTACAGAACCATCAAGTATTGTGTGCCTGCCACATGTTGGGAGCAAATGGAGATGGATGGATGCAGGATGCAGTGGCCTTGTATAAATATTCCTGTAAGTGCGATAAGTAAATTGACATTGGAGTTTTCATTACATGTTCAAGGAGTTAAATATCTTCTTGTTGTTGGAGCAAGCAATAATGAATAAGTGGAAAATCTCCATGAGATGGTGCAAGCTCTGCTTCAAGTTGGACAACACCAAAATGATGGTATTGCTTGTGCCAGGGATATTTACAAAGCAAAGGCTCCTCTAGCAGTCTTTAAAGGTATTATATTAACAATTTATTCCTGTAAGTACAATATGTTAAAATGCATATTTTATTTTATTTTCTGCTCTACAATTATAAAGAATTTCAAGAAGCCAGAGACAGATTAAACACATCTTCAAACAGTGTGGGCTCCTGCAGCTTAACTTAGAATCTACTCCACTAATATGAAGAACTTTAATGAGCTAGTGACACTTGGATAGCATCTTTCAGCAGTGTAGGCCCTTCAGCTTTAGTTAGAATCTACTCTACAAATATGAAGAACTTGAATGACTTAGGGACACTTGGAAAGCGTCTCCAAGCAATGTGAACTTTTAAGGTAATGTATAAACAATTTATTTAA
>JARJDZ010001593.1:0-30388 GCA_030264555.1 Aleochara sp. GC000083
AAGCGACTTAAGCCGAACGTACTCAAGTGACGCGGAAGAGCCTCACGCGAACGCAAAGGAAGTGGCGAGCGCAATCAAACACGGAAGCAACCCTTTTATCGAGAGCGTATCAAGTAACGCCCTACCGAGTTTGAATTAGTTTATCATTTTAAACAAAACAAAGTTTTATTCAAGAAAATCGGTCAAGGGGTTCAGGAAATACGCGATTTAATTGAAAATTGGAAATTTGAAAATTTGAAACCACTTGAACCGTGACGATTTATAAATATTTCGAAGCTTTCAGGGCATAGTTAACGGTTCACCATGAAACACCATGAAATATTACCATTCCATTCATTAGTTTTCTTAAATCATTGAAATGTTTTAATAAACAAATGGATTTTGCCATGATAAATTTGAGTTTGGCGAATTCCTTTTTTATTAAGAAATTCCAGGCTATCCTGGTCCTCTTCGGGCCACCACATGACAACACCAACTTTATTTGATGTCCTAGACCTAGAAGTCCTAACTGCCCACGATGAACCAAAAAGGGACTAAAGTAATAATCCACATAATCGAAATGCTATGCGAAAAGTAAAGTCAGGTGGCTCCCTTTCTAGCAAAATATTCGCGAACAATGAGAGCATACGTGGGAGGATGAACCGTAACAATGGGACCATTCGGAAATCGGCATGCACCTCCGCGTGGAATGCACCGGCGACCCGACCCGGCAGTGCCACCAAAGACCGATGCGCTGCGACGTGGTTCTTCTCGCGACTGGTGGCAGCGTGCGTCCCGCCGAGAGAGATCGATCGGTGCGCGCGACTTCTTCGCGGCGGACGCCGGAGCACCACCAGAGGATCGAGTGTTGGCAGACACGAGAGCGACGCGGGCGCGCGACTCGTCCACGACGACGGTGACGACGATGACGGCGTTGGCGGCGACGGCGGCGGGAACAGCCGGTGCGCGTTCACTTCGCTCGCGGACGAGCGGCCAGTCGAGATCCGTACGCGGCGGTCGCGACATGTCTTCGCCGTTCCTCCAGTGCTGCGGTGTGCTCCTGAGCATTACGCTCGCCGTGCACGCTACCACCACCGCCAGCAGCACCGCCACCTCCGTCATACTACACTTGCCCAACACGTCGCTGGTCGACGGCCAATTGACTGCGAATCTCGGCGTCGATCATTTCTTCTCGCTATGGATTGTGTTTAACAACGATGAAGTCGTCATTTCCGGTAAATTAATTCACTTAGTTATTCGTATTTGTTGCTACTTGTGCATGCTACATGCTAATGTTAACTGAGAGTTGTCACGCAGCAAGTGCTCTTTCTTCAAGAAAATGATTCCAGTGGTAACCATATTTCCGGTTGGATAAGATTACGAAATTGTGTATTGAGTTAAAGTAAAAATCTTATACTTAAAGTTAGTTGAAGTCGTTACTTAATGGCTCAATTAATTTTGATTGTAAAAATATGGTCAAATTGCGCATTGCAAAATACTTTCAAAGTAACTTTTAGCTCGCACATAATAAAAATTTCCACAGAAACTTGACATGTTCTTAAAGTAATAAAGATGATTTTACCAAAGTACCAAAGAAAATTTTTTATAATGTCAAAAATATGATATGAAGAATATACCAAATTAATTCAAATTCATTAGAATATTTAAAATTCTTTTTAGTTACTTCCGGTTCACTAATTTTTTTCCTTGCATGTACAAAACATGTAAAATTGTTCAAGGTAAATTCAAGTTTGAAACCAAAAAATTTGATAAAAAAAATTTACTAAAATATTCCTCGACAGGAAAAAAACTTTCAAATTTGTAATTTTATAATGAACTTTAATGAATTTTAAGTTAATTAATTGGCCGAATTAATTTTTTGATTATAAAAATTCTAAATGAAAGTGTGAATTGAAATTTTTTTTCATTTTGTTTTTAACTCATTAGAAATTGAATTGAAAAAATTCTAGAAAATGTTTTAAATTGTTGTAAAAGTAGAAGAAATTTTTTAAAATATAATCTATCGTTGGCAATTTTCAAAGAGACTTTTTGTATACAAAAAGTTATTTGCAAAAAAGAAGATATTTAATAGGTTTAGAAATTATTGAAATTTATCAAAAAAAACTTTGAAACAAAAATTTTAAAATTTATTATAGGTAACAAAATCGGAAGTTGCTCATCTAATTATTAAATACTGTCATATTACTTCTTTTGATAACGATAATTGCATTTTAATTATTTCCATATAACAAGAACCAATGAAAACTCGAAAATTGAAAATTTAAATTTAATTTTTCCCATTTCCGGGTAGTTTCCCTTCGTTACCAGACCACTCACAAGGGCCCAGTCGAAAAAAAACGGACGAAAAACGGAAGGTGTATCTTTATGACTCCATTTCCGTTTCAATTTCCTCGTCGCATAAATTTTCAGGCCGTTTTTTTCGCACGCTGATAAAGTTTTTTTTAATGTCCGTTTAAAAGGTCGCCAACACACAATTCGCGCGCCCACTCGCCATTCGACGGTGGCACTTTTCACGACCCTCTCTTGCACACTTAACAAGAGAGTTGCCCCCCTGAAGGCATTAAACACGCACGTAACGTATAATTCATCGCTTTAATAATAATTGAATTAAACCGCGATGACGCAATAATTTTCCATTTATCAGAAAAACATCACTCGTCCCTTTTCCCCTTCCTTCTCTACTTCCACTCCCGGAAATATAAGCCAGGAAACGAGGGCATAAACGATCCTTGCAACGTTCGATCCAACATTAGACTTTTCTATTGTTTTATAATTTCCAATATTTTCCCCGTTTTTTTGCACGAGTGATTTAGCCATGCACGGATATCGCAAAAGAGACGCAGGCGAATTATAAGCCTCGAGGGGAAACTGTCGAGGAGATCATTTATCAAGTTTTTCACGCGCACCACGCCGAAAATGTTGCGAAAGAACAGTGGCAAGTCGCACTTTGTCGTTTTTTATTTGTTTTTAAGTAGTTTTACATATACATTAAGCAAGACATATTGCAGAATGTCCGAGAGCAGCAGCGCGTTGAACGGATGATGGAGGGGGAATGTGCAAAAAATTGCATTTGAAAAGGTGGCGTTCGTCGGGGAAATGAACGAATTTCATGAATAATTTAACGTCGCTCGAGAATCTGTGCATAATTTCCTATTTAAAGTGCAACAATATGCGACGTCTCTTGGAGATTCTTAATTATTTTCTCATAAACTATCCTTCAGATTAATTTAGGTAGTTAAGTCTTTGCGAAAAGGGCGATGCAGTAATTTGATCAAATTTCGTTGGTTTTAAATTTCAAATTTGCATGCGAAAATTTTAAATTACCTATGCAATTGATCTTTTAGGAAATTATTTTTTAACAAAAAAAATCATAGAAACGGGGGTTTAAATTTAAAAAGAAAAAAGTTATAACAAAAATAAAAAAAATTAAATGAAAAGTTTTTAAAGAGTTAAACTTTTACAGTTTTAAATATACGAATGAATGAAAATTCTTATCGCCTATAAAAATACTTCTGAAAGAAATGATTAAAAATGTGGTAATTTGAAAAAATTCCACGAAAAATAATTACAAAGATATCTAGCAACTAACCACTTACAGAAAATTATTTTATGAAAGAAAATTAATAGTAAGTAAGTTTTTAAAACTTTATAAACAGATTAAATTCTTATTGCAATAAATAAAACAATAATTAAATTGAAACGGTTGAAATTAGAACCTACTTTAAAATGTATAAATGAATGAAAATTCTTATCATCCATAACCATAAAAATGGTTACCAAAGTTAAAAATCTTAAAAAATGAAAATTATGTTTTAAAACAGTTTTAAAACATAAAAAAATAATTGAATTGAAACATTTTTGAAAAGTTGAACTTAAAATTTAGTTTTAAATGTATAAATGAATGTAAATTCCTATCATCAATAACCATAAAAAAACTTCACAAAGAAATTACTAAAAAATTTGAACCAACTTCACAATAGATAATGACAAAAAACGTATTTTTACAAAGAAGAATTGTGTGAAAATATGTGAAAATATTAAATTACCTATGCAATTAATCTATTACAGAAAATGACTTTTATGAAGGAAAATTCGTAGTTACCAAAGTTTGAAAACTTAAAAAATTGAATGAAACCGTTTTTGATGAGTTGAACTTTTGTAGTTTTAAATTGTACGAACGAATAAAAAAATCTTATCATCCGTAAAAAATACTTCGGAAAGAAATGACCAAAAAAGTCGCAACTTGAACCAATTCCACGAAAGATAATTACAAAGGTGTTTTATGTCGTATGTCTTTTTGCACTCTTCTTCTTCTTCTCGAGCGCGACTCTGAAAGGCTTTTGCAAGCACCGAACGGCGGGGGCGGCAATGGCGACCGAGGTAATAGACGTGAAAGAGTCAGAAGCCAGGGCACAGGCAGTTAATTAATTTACTTTCGACTTTTCCGCCGCCTATTTTTCCTATTGCCCTAATGCGCGCGCCCGACTCTCTTCTGCCAAAGTGTAGCCTTCCAGCTCTTCGTGCTGTTTTATTTTATTTTTATTCGCGTTCGCATTACAGTCAAGCAGCTGGAACATTAACGTTAGCACGGTCGATGGCGGAAGAGAGGCGATGCAAGAGGCCAACACGCGGAAAAGGAAAAATTAAAGGGTCCGTCTGCCGCTAAAGCGGATTATCTGACAGTCCTTAACCCGAAGCAACTTAATCACTCCGAGTGTTTGAAGCTGCTGGAAGTGTATACGAGAGCCACGAACAGGAACAACATTACACATCACACATTCCAGCCGCGAGCAGGGAATGAGTGGGAATGGCCAGCGACCAAGGTATTCGTTTCGCAGACGATAGACAAGACTTCCGGTTCGTAATTAACTTACAACGGGTAAATATTTCACAGGGTTTTTACAGACGAGCCATCATTAATATTGGACGCGAGTGTGCAGCAGGTACTTTGATATTCAAGTTCTAAGTCAAGTGGACGTTGAAGGTTTTTCAATGAAGGGAAATTATTATGTCATTCATGTCGTATGAGACGCGTCCGGCCACTTATCAATTTCTCTCAAGTAGTTCCTGTAATGGGACCAGAAATATTTTCTGGAGTTTATTGCTCTTGGAGTTTTGATGTCTTCAACTCTTAAAAATATTCAATTTTTTTTTCAGAAAAAAAATATTTTAAAATGTTGATGTTCTTAGTACAAAATTCTTAAAGAAATTAGTAAGTTTTGCAAATTTTAGGACCCTCAATGTTTTTCAGAAAAAAATTAATTGGATTGTAAATTTGTTCTCAAATATTTTTAATTTAAATCTTAATTATTTGCAACCTTTTAGTAAATTAAATGATGATTTTTTAACTGATATTTATTGATTATTTTACATTTAATTTTTTCCAGAAAAAGTATATTGAAATATTGATGTTCTCAGTTCAAAAGTCTTAAAGAAATTAGCAAATTTTGCAATTTTTCTGGACCTTTAAAATTTTCCTCATAAAAAATTAATAGGATTATAAATTTGCAAGTTCTCAAATATTTTAATTTAAACCTTAACTACTTGTAAACTAATTATTTTAGTAAATTAATTGATGATTTTCTAACTAATATTTATGCAAATGCCAAAAATTTATTTTTTTCTTTTCTAAAAAAGATTAATTAAAAAATCAAATGAAAATGTTACAAGATTAATTTTAAACAAAACTCATAAATGACTTTATCCCATTTAAATTGTAAAAACAATTTGCAAAATTAATTATAACAGTTCACAATCGAAGCCATTAAATTCGAAGAAAGAACAGAAAACAAATTTCAACTCTTTCCCTGAACAATCAACAACATTAATGGCATAATTTAGAAGTTAAATTGCCATTAAAGCACCCACTTGAAGTTGAAGTCATTTTGCATGCAAATTAATTTAATAATAATTAGACAGCACGACTCAAATTGGCTTGAAAATGTCAGACCAAATGTAATTAAAATGTAAGTACAAACAACACGAAACGAGGTATTCAATCATCGAATCACCTCTTCATTGTTAATCATATCAAACGTCTTCATTTCATCATTTCATTACGTTCTGGAATTTCTAACGTTTGTAATTAATTATTATTATTATTTTGATCGTGATGACTTTGTTTACATTCTAGAATTTAATAACGTGCACTTGAAAAACATGTTTTGTCTTATTTTATCATTTGTTTAGTCTGAGATTTATAACTTTGTTTCAATGGTTTAGAAATTATTTTTGATTTTCTTTACAAAAATTACAATTACAATTATTAATCAATAACCTACCAATAAGAAATTTTTAGTTTTTCAACTAATTTTGATTTTTTGTTTTTAACATTTACATTTACTCTAATAATTAGTTTAATCTCAGATACTTTAATCAAATGAGACGTTTGCAATTAATCATTATGATCAACATCACCATAGAAATTATCACTCGTGGATTTTAATTATAAAGTGTTTGCGAAACGTGTTTCCGTCTCGTTTAATAAAATCCCGACAAAATTTTACCATCTAAAAGCAACTTCAAGATAATTAATCTTCCGAAGAACACGTCGAAATTTAACAGCGATTTTAATTCTACAAATTTACAAATTTTCATGTTATATCTTGTTATTAATTGCAACAATATTCCACCAACTAATTCACTCTTCGTCAATTGATCGAGAGGTACAAACATGTCAAATGCATTCGGGATGCACTTCATCATTGACTACACGCGAAATTCTGCAACGGGACCACTCGACCACAACAACGAACAAGAGTATTTACAAGCGCACGCGCGCGCATCAGTAACCAGCAAGCTAAACATTAACAGCGAATTTATTGCACGCACGACTAGGAATTAGCCAAAACCAACAAAATTCCAATCGCCCCCCCACCACCACAATAACCGAACTGCAAAGCCAAACAGCACCTCAACAATTTGCACGGCTGATAAATCCGCGTACGTTGTCGACGCATCCGTAGAGTTTTGCCAAAATAATTCCCCGAAATTAGATTACATTATAAGCGCTGATGACGGTTGAATATTGAATGCGAAATGTTCCGGTGGTATATTAACATAAATCCCAAAATGTGCTCTCATAGTGTGAATTTCGCAAACTTCCCAAACATCATTCAGTTATTCTACATATCAAAATGTGTGGAAATTAATTACAATAACGTCATTTTAATCACTCCTTAAAGTTTGAAAACTATTTTCAACTATTTGAATTTGGATTTTTCGTTGGTATTTTCGCAAAGTTTTTGGGGACACCCTGTGAAAATTTAATATAGGCCACCTGCAGGCGAAAATGGCGAAATTGGAGGCGGCAACTCTTGGCGGTTGGAGCGCCGTCTCAAACTCGCTCTTGCAAATGCGCGTTCCGACTAATTAAATTAAACATTGATCGAATTGTAATGGAATAACACAAATTCGCACTTTGATATAAACCGCTCTCCTGACGCCCAAGTGGTGGAGGGAAAGATGCCGCCGTCAATTTTGGCGGCGTCGACATGATCCAAATTCGCGGATAAGTGTGCGGTTTGTTAATAAATCAGGAAATTCCATTCAATTCCTGATATGAAAATATGAATTATTAAATTTGGTGTTTAATTGGAATCGTTTGACGTTTTTCCCCTGATGGAATCAAATTAATAACCGATGATATTATTTTATCAGAAGTATGGTTTTTTTATAGATGAATATAATAATAGGGATTGAAATTTATTCGGTTTTGTTGTGTCAATTTCAGGAATTAATTGCGAAATCGCGTCAACGATTCAATTAAAACGAATTAAGTTGGATTTTTGAGTTGTGACATTTCAATTTTTGCATTAATATGGAATTTTATTTCAGGGGATTTTCCATATTTTAATGTTTTACTATTTTGTTATCAATGATACTAAACATTTGAACGTACTCCAGGATATGAAATTTTCCTAAGATAAAAATTTTCCAAAAATTGTTTAGCATGAATATAATTATTTAGATAATTTTTTATTTTAAAAAATTATAGATTTTTTGAATAATTATTGCCAGTTATCCTAGTCACAAATACAAACTTATAGACTTTCTCCAAAACTGGAACTAAAAGTGGAATTAAAAAATATTTTGCGAAAATTTTACTACTTTGAACTTTTTAAAATTTTCTACATTTGTTTTCATTTTTTAAATTAACTGAAAATAAACTATCATAATTATTTTTCTTTTGATATTACATTTCTAATTAAAAATCACCAAAAGAATAATTTCCAAAATTGAAAATATATAGTTTTTTGATTAAACTCAGAAATAATTAAATCAATAAAATTATATAATCTATAATTTCTGAGGTATTTCTTTAATCAATTTTGAAACTTTTCAAAATAGTCTTCTATAAACATATAAAAATGAAAACTAATGAAAATATAATTGCAAATTTTTTGCAATTAATTCTATTTTAATATTTTCTTCATACCTTATCAAATCTCTAATCAACCGAGATGAATTTCAATTGAACATTATTGTTATTAATAATAAAAATAAATTACGAATTATATTACAGAAAAGATATTAATTGAACTCTGAATTTCATATAAAATATCATATTTAAATGGACTGCAAATAATAAAAATAACCATGAAAATTGAATTTGAATCAAAATTACGTGTGCAAACACTCGGAAAATTATATTTCCCACAATGCCAACAACATAATCAAAGCGATACCTTTTCCAGCCGACGGGAAGCGCAACAACAGATCAGATTACAAATGAATATTTATCATTCGAGAGAATCCCATTCCTCCTTCGGCATCGCACAAGTCGCATGTATTTATTTAAAACCAGTATATAAATGAATATTAACCGCTTGTCAGATCGTAAATACCACTCTGTCCGCAAGGCCGGAAGCGCTCCAACCGCCGCCGCATTGTTTCAATATTATCATTATCGACGTGCCTGCCTCTTCGGCTTCGACGTCACTTGCGCCCCCGCAGAATGCGAGCTTTCAGCGTCGTTTGCCTTCGGGGGCTACAAGAATTAATACACCCGAAACTGCAGCACGAACAACAAGGAACCATTACAAAACCATGGATACCAATCATCGGAAGCAAAATATCCAACAATAACACGCCGAAATCTGAATACGAAGGTTGAGGGTTTGATTCGCATTAGGAGGATACGATACAATGACCACCGGAAGTGGAGTCGTAATGGCAACCGGGGTGGAGGATTCTTACGATGATGATGGCGTGGAATTGTTTGGGGCTTATACGATGCTTCAATTTTTCGTGGAGGCGTTCGTGGAGTCATTTGACTCGTTCGTATTTCGTTTGGAAATGTATTTCCAATAACGTTTTGCCGGAAATTTAATCCGGAGATATCATAATTCAAAACATAATAATATGGGTTTATGTACCATGCCAACGAAGAGAACCCTGTGGTTGCTTCCGGACCATGAGGGGATATGAGGAAGCTTTGCATCTGAAGAGTTAGTTATACGAAAATCGAACTGGAATATTCCAGAAACTCAAGATTCAAAATGTGTGGATATAAAAGAACCTTTCTCATAACTATTTCAAAATAGATTTTCTTATATATTTTGTATGGAAATATCTTGGGTTTTCCATAATTTCATCAACAAGAAATGAAAATTTACAAGGAATAAGAAAATTTAACGAATAAGAATTGAAAAATCTGAAATGAAATCTTATTTACTCAGATGTCACAGACAAACGAGAAAATAACTGTAATTTATTCATTAAGAACTCACATTTTTTCATTAACCAAGATTTCCACGTTGTTTCCCCAAGAAATATCTTCTTAATATCATACATTGCCCCAAGAAAAAAAATATAAGCGACTAAATAAAATTTCAAAAGCTTTTAGAACTTGAAACTGAATAAAATCAACCAAACTCCACGTGTAAAAAACAACAATTTGGAAAATTTCGAACATCTTGAAACTTGAACACCACTTTTTTTTGTTATCAGCGAAAAAGTTGTTAACAAGACTTGAAGACTTTGAAGCATGATGGCGGAATCTGGCAGCCGAGGCAATAAAACAAAGTTGAAGTGTTATGAAATATTATTCGCTTCTGCTTCATCTTCGTCGTCGGCGTCGTCTTCGGTCGTCCATGAGCAATGAAATAAAAAATCGCTGAACGTCTTCGAATTTATACGCGTCGAGGTGGGTGGATTTACGATTTTGTATTTTCGCACAGATCGCGATGACGGCGAATGCGAATTATGACATTTTTATGGCCGCACCAGACGGCAGCACCGTGCGGATTCGTCGTCGTCTGTTTCGTTCGGTCGTGGCGTTTGTTTATTTTTCGAGCGCAACAATTTCGATTTTACATTCGATTGGGTTTCTGATATCGTAGTAAACATGAGCAAAACGACAAAAGTGGTTTATGCATGTTGCTTACATTTTGCATAAAGTTTGCATGCGTTTTCATTATCTTGGAGCAGGATTGGACTGGAATTTTTGTCGTTTGGTTGACGAAATTTTTCAATGCAAAAATTCAATTATTATATGCACAATTGTCTTCAAAGAATAATTTAAGTTAAAACAAATTTTAATAAATTATGAAAATTGTATGACGTTTTTGTCATAGGAAATTGATAACAATATTAATTTTACCAAATTTATGGTTTTTTGAGTGAAAGTAATGAGAATTGAAATTTATTTGGTTTTGTTAATTACGAAATTAATTACGAAATCATACAATTAAATTGAATTGTGATATTTCACAGTGTGAAATTGTGTGTGAAAGTTTGCAATATTTTAATTTAATTTGTTTTGAAAGTTCTGAATTTTCTTTTTGAGTTGAAAAAATAAATAATTTATATTCACAAAAAATATTATTTTTACTTTAGGGAATCTCTCAGCACTGAAACTTTTAAGAAAAATAAAGAGTAAATAAAACTTTACTCAAGAATATTTTGAATTAATAATTATTATTATAATTTTTAAACTTCAATTTTCAATATTTTATTCTGTTATCATTTTACTGTTGTTGAAAAATAGGAACCAGAATTTTCTTTTTAATTGAAGAAGTTTCTCAACATTAACATTTTAAAGAATAAGAAAATCATCTCCCAAAAATTATTTACATTGCATAAGTTGCAAAAATTTTCATTTCAGACCGAGTACTTTTTTTAGTTTGATGGAGTTTTTCAATGCTGAAATTTCAAAACAAAAAAAAATATTTAACTCAAAACTAATTTAAATTAATATCAAAGTAATATAATATTAGAAAAAATATTTTACAAAATATGAATGTGATGAACTGAAAACTAATTTAATTATAGATCTAACGTTAAGTTTTAATTATAAAAGCAATTATCGCAACATAGAAAAAATTAATACGTTTGAAATTGAATTTTTGCAATGTTTAAAAACCCCTGCGGAAATAATTGAAGAAAGCGCAAATTCCACGTAATTCGTACATATTGGATTACAAAATAATTCCGACTGGCACAGCGCAACATACAACACAACAAAACCCGAGGCATTATGCGGTACTTTATGATTGTTATTATTACGTTCGAGATTATTATTAACATTATTAGCATACGAGCGAGCCACGGCCGAACACGACACGCACTCCTCTCTTCGAGAAGGCACAAGAATAATCGTTAACATGCACAAGATTGTGTAGCCGTAAGCGAAGCACAAAACGCGAAGCACTTGCCAGCCAACAAACAACGAGCAACTGCACAGAAACTTCATACAAAGTGTTCCACGAACAACAATCATCTGAACCAACTTCATGGTAAACTAATATATTTTCAAAGATAAAAAAATTATGAGCAAATGTCTGAAATGAAATTTAAGATGTTGGGGATCTAAAAGGGTGTTTTGAAGGATAATAAATGGGATGCGAGTATGTCGAATGAGATGAAGTCCCGTAGAATTGCGCGCATGAAGAGAATAAGACGCATGCACAATTTAAGAATAAATGATTATAAATTGCATAATTATTTCGAATTACACCGTTGCCATCTCGTTCGTTGTACTCCTCGGCGATTCAATGAACGAACACGGGCAGAAACTGCGAATATATTCGATTTGACGGCGACGGGTACGACGACGACAACGAGCGAGTACTTCATTGTGTGATGTGAGCTAACTGCGCCTTTATTATCATAATATTGTTTTGGTTTAATATGGGAGCGTAATTGCAGAACGCCCATACGTACGAATATGGTCGTATCGCGATTGCAATATGGTCTGCACGCATTTAGCAAACTAAATATGTATACATATACGTATATACATGTGCGAATTTGTTTTCGCAATTTCGCTGAAATAATTTGAATATACTTTCAGAAGAAAAATCATCTTGAAAAACAATACGCTCATTTAGAGTGGTTATTAATGAGTATTAGTTGGAAGTCTTCGCGTCATAAATGTGGAAAGAAAACGTAGAAAAGTAGATTTCTAATTGCTGCAGGAATTAAATCTCAATTAAAACGCAATTAACGAGGGTATTTCCACAGAGATGGGAATTCATTTCTTTTCATTTGCAATTTTTTGCGTGGAGTTTCTTTCGTTGGAAGTCTAAGAAATGAAATGGGATTCAATCATATTCAAATTAGAAAAATTAAAAATTAGTTATAAAGTAATTTTTTAAATCAATAAAATACTACTATATTGCAGTTTTTGCAGAATTATTTTTAGAAAAGTCCATCTGTTTTTAGGAAAAAATAATTTTTTTTCAATACCTCAATTAATAAATCAGAAATAAGGAAATTCATAATACAAATTATTGTCTCAATTTTTTTGTATTTTAATTAACTTATTCATTTTAACCAGACAATATTTTTATAAGAAAGTTTATCAGTTGTTAGAAATTTGTATCAATTTTCTTATTTTAAATCTGAACCATAGACAAATAACTTCAAGAAGTAATTACTTTTTTAGAAGCTAAAACCGAAAATTACATTTCAAATTATCAAGTTCTCTATTTTTTTTTTAATTAATAATAAAATTTTATTGCAAAACTTACGGGAATTAATTAAAATATTTTTGAGTCTTTAATACTTTGATTACTTGCAAAAAGTTATTTAACTTTAAAACATGATTTAAAAATCAAAAAAATCTAAAATCTTCCAATTTTGCAATTTGCAATTTTTGTAATTATTTGCAACTTTTCAAACTTTTTGGGTTTCCAATATTTTGGGATTGAAATTGGGAACATTCCAAAAATATGGTTGAATTTTAACGACAGATTTATTTCTTTTTTTTTTATCAACTAAAGTTTTTTCGTACTCAAAGTTTTCTGTATTATTTAATGCTGACTTTTTCAACTAAATATGCTTATTTTACCTCCATCATTTAAAAAACCTGATGTTCCAACTTCCAAGTAAAAATTACTTTTTTCTACTAATTAGAAATTCCGAGTATGCATTTAGGAAAACAACCCAGGCAAAAAATTTCCCTCGCCAATTCAGAAACAGAATTGCACCTTTGTTTCCTGTTCCTTGTACTTTTATAACTCATTTAGCATCAAAGGCATACGCCGAGATAACACAAACGCCCAACTTTACCCGCGTAAACTGCGCAAATCACAACAACCCAACTCGAAGCCCAAAAACTCGCCAACAACCAACCTTGGACCTTGGTTGGACCAACCCAATTCAACACATACAGAACAAACAAACGTTGAAATAAGAAACAGAAATAGGTGCAAGCTACAACAAATAAAAAAGTTGAAATTGCTATAACTACGAGTACAACTGTCCTAAGCCATCTCCCGGATCCTGCCCCATTCCCACCCTTTCCTACTGTTGGTCCTGTTATCCCGTATCCCATATGCCGTGTGCAATCTATACGTGCGAACGCAGCAAAGTTATATTTGGTTTCCGTTTCTCTGTTTGTGCCTTCGCTTTCTCGGCCGAGGCACGTCGGGCCAGACTCTTTGGTCACTTTGCCTGTTTCTGTCGCAAGCTACACCAGCTACACCACCCAGACTACAACTTGGCCCGCAGCATCGCAAGGTCTCTAATGTACGTGTCGTGTGTACGCGAGAAACTCTGGATGCGATGATGTTGGCGTTTCAAGATACATTGATAAGGACAGGCGGCGGTGAAGGCGGCGGCGTGGGTGGCGTCGGGAATAAATGGGAAACGGCAAGAACTTTTGGGCGAATGCTCAGGAGTTGAATCAACTGATGGTCCGGGCGTGGATGTGTTTCGGCGAAATCGCTTTCAAAGTGTGACATCAGTGGCATCAGAAATGCCGACCTATTTGTTTTGTAATTTTGCCCACGAAGAGGATACAGAAATATCAAAAAAGGCAAAGAGGTACAAAATATAAATGGGGGGAATGAGGTCAAATGCATTGAAATTCTAAGTATTTCGAATAATTAATATCAGATTGCAGTTTTCTGTCTAGTTCATTTTTCTATGTCGGAAAACAAAGAAAATCTCCTAGAAAAAACTGGAAATTATGTCTCAACTTTGTTAGAAAAGTTTTTCCAAAAATAACGATCTATCTATTTTGTAATTTTACCCTGGAAAATTGGATAGAAAAATATGAAAAAAGCAAACTTTCAAATTAGCTCTCTGGGAGTTCCCAGAAAATATATCATTATTATTATTATTACTTTCAAATGAGACGAATTTCAAATAATTCCTATCAGATTACAGTTTCCTATTCAATTTACTATTCTATTTTAAAAGGAACAAGTCTCTGAGAAAAAATTATTGAAAATTAATGATTGATTCTATCAGTGATATCAGAATTGTCATCCTACTTTCTATAGGATACGGAAATATTAAAAAGATGGAAAGAGACAAAAATCAATATGAGAATGAATTCAAGACCTTCAAATGCATTTCAAATCATTATTATCAGATTTTAGTTTCCTATTTAATTCACTATTCTATAAAAAAGTCTCCGAAAATAAACTGAAAATTATATCAACCTTGTAAAACATGAAAGTTTTTCCAATTACATCTGAAATTTTACTCTATCTATTTTGTAATTATGTTTCTCAATTAAGATACTGAAATATTAACTACTATATTTTAAAATGATAAGAATTTTAAATTATTAAAATTAAAATTTACTCTTTTATGCATAAAAAAAACAGATAAAGACTCCGAAAAACGAATTGAAAATTTTGTCAACCTTGTAAGACGCGAAAGTTTTTTCCAGTGATATCAGAAACGTCAAGATATTTTTTAATTTTGTCTTCCAAAATAGAAAAGAAAAAATATAAAATATCAAAAATATGAAGTAAAAAATTCAAGTCAATTCAAACATGAATTAACATCAGATAACAATGTTCTAGATAGTTTAGAAAAAGAAAATGTTATATATGATATATTCCCAAAAGGAAAATTGTTTGTTGTTTTTCCTTGTGTTTAGTTGCTCTTTTGCACGCTTTTACCGGAAATTCCCCATTCTCTCGGGGCGATAATCTCATATCCTTTTCCAGAATTACATTTTGAGGGTCGTTCCCTTATCCTGAACACTTTATCATCATGTATATCATTTTTATTATTCAGATATTTTATTGTTTAGTACCCAAATGTCCTTTTATTTTCCAAGAAAAAAAACTCCCACCCACTCAAAAAAAAAACACCGGAAAACCCCGTTCAATCCATTTAGGTCCCAAATAATAATGCATTACAAGAGATGCAAGTCACCTGACTTAATTAACTTATCCCTTTCTCAAAGGAGTGGGGATGCGGGATGACAAAAATAATTACAAAAAAGCAACGATGGAAAATTAGGTTGTTGGCGATCTCCCTCGGCGCACTTCTCACATAAGAATAGGATTTCCGGCGAGTCATCGACGTTAACCCTTTTTTTCTTCCTCTCTTCCTTTCGACGTCCCAATATCACTAAGGTGGATTATTACACGCGCTATCAATCTCTGCCAGCCGCTGGCAGTTCCGAAAGTTTTGATGGCCAAAGAACTTAATGCCCGACAAAAATACCATACCAAAGACTCCCCCCACTCTCCCACTTCTTCCCCCATTTCCCGACAGTCAACCTGGAAGGTTCCGGAAAAACGGGATGGCATAGTATGAGGAAAGCAATATAGAAGCGCGGCAAACATATGATACCACAATGGCAACTCCCTTGGTCGTTCGTTTCTAACCGGAAGTGTTAAGCAACAGGAGGCAAGGACGCGCAACTGCCCAACGTATGTTTAGATCAACGCATCCCACAGGAAGAAGTTTGTACCACTCGCCTTAGGAAGAGTGTAAGGCTTTATTTTCATTTTTATTAAATTTTGCAGTTCTTCTTTCCGGCTTGTTTGTACCTCACACTCTTCAGCCGGGGGCATCGATTGCTATAGATCCCGGGAATTGGGGGGCAGTTTCAATGGATTTCCCGTGTAAGTGGAGATCTTGCTGCTGGGCGCGCGCAAGAGTTGCCCGACAAGTTGCGAAGTTTTTTCCGCTGGGCACCCGGGACCAGGAAGCGCACGGTTTGCTTCCTTCGGGGGAAGTTATCTCGATAATAGATTGCAATTTTAAGTTTTCCCACCAGCGCACACCGATGTTTAATTCGTGTGGAAGTGTGCGTGCGGGAAAGTTTACCTCCCGGTTCGAATGAAACAAAAAATTAATTATCTTTTATCCCGGAATTCAATTAGATAACTTTCGAATTTTCAGGTTTAATCCTTGATTCATCAATTGCTAAATACTTCCGGAAAATTCATCCATGTTTTTTGGATTTAACTATGTAATGTATGTAATGTAATTGCACATAAATGCAAAAATGAATTTTGATGATTTGCATGTCTTCGTAATTGGATTTCTTTCATTGGGATTACGTGCGGTCATTACGTATGATGGGCCACATACGATACGCGTTTGGTACATCAGCGCCACCAGTGGCTGGTGCAGCGTCGTGCATGGCAATTATCAATGAAGGGCGGCCATCAAACACGACCGGAAATGTTCGGAAATATTCATCGTAAGCGAAATGTGTCTAGCGCGCGCGCCGAAATGGTATTCGAATTCTATTTACCATGACAGTTCATTGGCACGTTTATGCGTTTTTTAGCATGGTCCCATAGAACTGGGGCATTATCCTGCTGGATATCCTCATAACGAATTCGCCATTACCTCCCTCGGGTTACAGTAACGGTTGTTGCATCGGTTCGATAAGTTTCCTAACTAAAATGCATCCACCGGCAACATTTTCAATTTTTTTATCCTGTTTCCAGATCCGTACTTAAGAGTAACATTAAAAATATTTGGAAATTTTTTGATTTTAAAGGTTTAAATTGGTTCCACTTAAAAATTTAATTTTGGGACAAAGCCTTCAACTTCAAATTTTACTATTTAACATCTTGATAAATAAAAATATGCTCTTCGCTATAAACATAGTTACAGTTTAAGCACATTTTCTCGTGATGTTGGTGGAAAGAGTGGGGGGGATGGTAAAAAATAACGGTAAAATAGTACAGTGGCTGTAACACCGGGAAAGCGCCACTAAAAAATAACCAAAACAAATAGCGATTTCCGCGCGGACGACGGAAGACGAGCAAAAAACCGGATGCATAATAACACTTCATCTCCTTTGTTGCATCGCCGCCCCCACACCAACACCCATATACATACACACAAAGCTACTTTTAGTCAGGATAGTAATTTTTCTACTCCTCCTTCTTTTGTTTCCCTGCGTTTCCCTGTTGCATTCAACCTTTCTGAAGCTTGTTTATTTTCCGCACTACCGAAATCCACTTCCCGCTTTTCACGCACATAAAACGGGAACGAGGAGGCGTTTTTTCACCTTCTCCTTCGCCCTCCTTCAGATAGATATCGCGGTGTATAATAAACGGAACGTTTGCTGCCGCAATTTTTCAGATTTCATTATAGCCCCCCATTCACCAAGGGCCCTATCCCTGCTATTCCCTTACGTCTTGTTGCGCGATTCGCAGCAAAATAAGAGAGTCGAGGAGTTGCGAAACANTATAATAAACGGAACGTTTGCCGCCGCAATTTTTCAGATTTCATTATAGCCCCCCATTCACCAAGGGCCCTATCCCTGCTATTCCCTTACGTCTTGTTGCGCGATTCGCAGCAAAATAACAGAGAGTCGAGGAGTTGCGAAACAAAGCACCACGAGTTGGATATGGAAGAGAGAAACAAACGCGAAGGGAGCGCGATAAAAAATTGCGATTGCAGATTAAGTTAACTACATTTTCATAACCCACCCCGAAGAGCCATTATCGCGATATTTCTTCTTTTGTCACTATGTATGCATACGATATGGGGGGAGATGGTAATATCGGAGATGAGATTGCTTCAAAGGAAGTATGAATCAATTTCGTATTAATCGTGGGAGGGTTTTGTGTATTTGTTTTGAAATATTGGGATTGCTTTTTTAATAAAATCGGAGATTAAAAAGTCTGGTAATATTTTTGCTGAAATTAAATGATGTTGCAAAAATAATTTAGAATTAGAATTAACAACAACTAGAGAATTATTTTTAGTAAGCTTTTCCACATTTTAATTTGAAATCGCCATAAGAAAAGAGTTTAAACAAAAAAAGTTGAAATTATTTTCCTTAAAAAATTATCAGTTTAAAGTTCAAAAATTAAAAGATGTTTAAGATCAATAAATAATCATAATATTAAGCAATCAGAGCAATCAGAAAAAAAAAACAGATTTAAGGACTAAAATAATGAAAAAAAAAATTTTCAAGATCTTCAAAAACACTAAAAAAAAACAAATCTAAGATATCATATTTCAAAAGGAAAATTCCAGATATTAATTTGAAAAATCTGACAAATTTTTTGCAATATCAAAAATATGCGACCAAATCTAACATACCATACTTCTCAGAAAGAAATTTTTAAATATTAATTTGTAAAAATCTGATACATTCTTTCCTATGGCAAAAATAATTTTGCCTGCTAAATGATTCCAAATTAGCTTTAACATAATAGAACTTGAGCTAATAAATAAATCAATCAATTAATTAATTAATTAAGAAGACTTTCGACTACAATTTGAAACTCTAAAGACATCGAGTTTTCCTACACGAAAAAAATCCAATTCAAGAAAATTATTCACACATTAAGCCGGAAATAAATGGACACCTCTGCCCGGAAAAAGCTACTTGCCTCGAAGCTTTTCTTCTCTTAAAAAACATATTTAAATGCAAATTTGTGTTTGCGCCAATCTCTCTCTCTTCCTCTCTTTATTCCCGTTCATCCTGCATTCCCAGTCAAGGTATCTGGAATATAAACTCCGGCGTTTCTTTGGTCCGTGACACTCACGGAAACACTTCCGCTCGCAAGCCGGAAAGGCGGAAGCCGCCTCCGTGTTTATTTATATGCGTTTGCTTGCTCGTTTCGCGTGCGATGGCGCTCCCGAGGTTAAGATGTTCAAATTATACCTGTTTCTATTAGATGTTATAGCATCTACAACGTTGGTATCGTATATCTTAAGATGTTCCTGGTGGATGTGATATCCATTCGCAAAGCAGAGCAAAAAGTCTTAGAATTACAAGATTTTGGGAAAGCGCGCGTCTTCGTGATCCGGACATAAAGTTAGCATAGGGATTTTAAACGAAATTGTTGGAATTTCGTTTGAGTAATTGAGATTTAAATACAAGTTTATAGTTTTCTTCAAATTATTTTTTGCAAAAGTTATCAAAAGATATTAAGAGATTTCTTTCTAGTTTTAGTTAGTTTAATATCGTTTTTAAACCCTATTTCAAAGTTTCTTATCTTTCTTTTTTTATTAATTTAGTTTCTTTCAATTCTTTATGAAAAAAGTTAAATTTAAATTCCTACTTTTTTGCTTAGAATTTAATCCCAATTTGTCAAAATTAATTTTAAATTCAACGAATTTAATAAGCAAATTGGATTTTAAACAATTTTTTTTAATCTAAGAAGTATCTCATTGATTATTTGAAATTTAATTAGCAATTAATTAATTGCCTGAATATTATTTCTTCAAATCTTAAATTTAAATTCAAAACTTAAATTTAAATTCCAAGTTTGTTGCTTGGATTTTAATTTCAAATTGTCAGAATTATGTTTAATAATAATAATAATAATAATGATATATTTTCTGGGAACTCCCAGAGGGCTATGTTTAAATATTTAATCAACTGGATTTGAAACGATATTCTTATAATTTCATTTCAATTATTTTTATATTTTTTCAAATATTTTCTTTTTGTCAACGTAATCAAAAGATTCGAGTATTTGAAATTTAATTATCAATTATAATAATTATTTTTTCAAGCAGGAAATCTTAAAACTTCCTTTGAAATTGTGTTTATATCTTGTTTTCTGAATTATTTTAGAATTTAAATTCCAATTTTACTTGCATAAAATTTAATCAACTTGAAATTTAAGAAAATTTAATACCCATCATAATTTATTAATAGAATAACTACTTCTTCATAACTCAAATTCTTCTATCATCAAATTTCAATCCTGAACATAGCAAATAAATAAATTAATTCCGCGCACGAATGACATCATCATTATAATTAGAAACAGGCTCAATATTACGGTTTCATGTTTTATGAATGATACGATGAGCAATATAATTTTACGCGGAAATCATTTCAATTAACTGCATAAGTAACTAATAATTCAAACATGAAGCCGATGTATCATTTTTAATTAGCAATCTTATGACTCACAATAATCAGAAACCTGAACAGAAATAAACTATAAACAATTGTTGGAAATTTCAATGAAAGCAAACATCTCATATAATTATTACTTTTCGTTCAAAAAAATTGCGACTAAAAATAAATTTGAGCGAACATTTTTCGCGCCATTTTACTCCGGTATTCCCTCGGGATAAACGGGAACTCTCAATGCGCGTTAGTTACGCGTTGTACTCGTTCTCAGTTGACTATTATGGCGCGTTTTCCAAATCGAATGGCAGCGCGTTTCGTTCGTTCATTTTCTTCGCCGGGGAGATATGCACTTTGCGAGTGCACGGGGAGAAAAGTGGAAAATGGGCACTTAAAATGCTTTTTCGCTCTTCCGGAAAACGCTCCTCGGGGCAGCACATTATACTTCGAAAACTAAATCCGAAAATCGGGGGCCGTTCGTTTCATTCGTATGGAGGGAAATGAGAATGAAAATCGCAATGAAATGAAGGAAATTATGCGCGCATTCATACTTTTATAATGTAAGTTTTAAGTTTGCAACGCATTTATTTCGTCGACTGATATGGAATGTATTTTGTAAAGTTCACCGTCGACGAATTTCCCGCTTTTATTATATTTTAATGAGATGTTTGTTGCACAACCAATGAAAAATTACTTGCAAACGTATAAATTTTAATTGGTTAATAAAAAATACATTGGTGTTTAATGCGATTGATTACTTATTGGTGAACGATGCGGAAATTGAAGTTAATTAGTTGTATCAATGTATATCTATTTCGAGTAATTAGGTAATTTGGCTTTTGCCAATTAATTGCAGCTATTCGTTATTTTACACACACCGTACGCGCATTTGCATAAACTTTAAAACGCGTTTTGGGAGGCGGCCTTTTGGCATTTTGCGAGTGCATGTAAAATGCATTAAATTTAAATTCTAATTGCATCGTTGCAATCGAGTGAATTCAATTGGCATAAATTTAATGCGTATCAGAGGCTCGTTCTACATGGGGGAACACGGGCATTTAATGAAACTTTGTAATTGTTCGCTATGAATTATAAAATAAATCAAAATGTCTGCCGGGTAATTTATACCCTCTAGACTTGTAATTTGCGATGCTTTTGATAATTCATAATTTTGTATAGCTTGCAATTTTTGTGTAATTGAATTCATTGTTCATTTATAGTATAGGAAAATATATAAAATAATCATGAAAAAAATTGTTAAAGCAATATTTCATGTCAATGGTAGCATTCAATTTTTAATTAAATTATCAATTATGGTGAAAATATTTTTATTTTTTATTTTTATAGTAAAAAATATCATTGTTATTGTTGAGCAGCTTCCTATCCAATATTTTCTCTTTTCAAGATTAAACCAAACATAAAAATTAATTTAAGAAATTGCAAAAATTATAAATTGAATTTTTTTTTTGACCTGATTTTCCTCATGGAAATTATATCTACTTAATTTCCATATATTATTTACTAGTAGAGAATAAATTAAATTATTATTCAGGGAAAAGTATTATTGAATTTTTTTAGTTTTTAACTAATGAAATAGTTGAGAATTTCATTTCATAGTTTCACCAACTACTTTTAAAATATTTGAATTAAATTTCGTCCATTCTAGACTATGACTGACATCTTCCGAATGACAACGAAAGCGAACAAATAGTAAACAACTTTTTATCAACTTCTTGAAAAAACTCGTACAAACATGCGAATTTCGAAACTCCACGTTTCACGCTAAATGTACTGAATGTGCGTACGAATGGAGGCGCAATGAGGCGATAGATTCGCATTTTGTTTTCTGAATTATTGTCGTGTCGTATTAGCGGTCGTAATTTGTCGTGTCGCGTGTGACATGTAAGCGAGAGAATGAATATGTATACGAACGAATACGAATTGCTGGGCGGCAATGAATGCCACACCGAACAACAACATTCTCTCGTACGCTGCGCATTTGCGCAATAAAAACCGACGAATGCGAATAATAAACCACGATTTGTCATGATCTATAGAAGCCTATCTAACAGAAAGGGAATTCAGAACAGTACTGAAACGGTGGTACAGAATGTGCATCTGGAAATTATGGTCACATGGGCGATTGATGCATTTCTGTTATGGATATTGCAGGGTTTTAATTATTTTATTGTCCGTCAGTTTGACAAATTACTGATAAGGGGTTTTAATTAATCGATATAATAAATCAAAGTTTTTTATCATGATAAATTTCTAAAAGAGCTCTAGATTTCCGAATAAAAGATTTAAATTGAGCAAGATTTAATACAAAAAAATATTATATTTTCAAAGAAATTTGCTGATAAATTAAATTTAAAAATGCAAATTCTTTTCATTGTCATTGAGTGTATCTATGATAAAATTTTCAAAAAATGTAAGGAGACTTTTAAGAAAATTAATAAAAAATGGAAATCTAGACTAAAAAGTTTGCAAAAATTTGAATTAATATGTGAAATTTATTTTATCTGATTGGTTATTAATTTTGCAAGTTGCTTTTCACTAATTTCTGCAAAAATACAGGTTTCAACAAAGCCATACTTAATTTTAATTATTATTGAAACAACCAATTTCCCATAAAAGATTAATTTCAGTATTTGGTCAAATACTAATTATAGGAAATGTAAAATTTGCAATCAAATTTTACTGACAATCTAAGCCATATTTTACTATCATCCTCAAAATCTTCTTCAAAATTCGTCACCATATTTGAAAACACATTAATTTACTAAAATAAAATTGTGAACTTTCAATTTCAAATTTCAAAATTGCTATTTTTCCTCAGTTCTTTAAAAAAATTTATGAGGGAACTGTTGGGAAAACTAATGAAATTTGCAAAACTACATCAAAAATTGCAAATTGTGTAATTATTAATTAATTCATGGATCTTTGAAATATTGATACATTTCTGTTATAGATATGGCAATTTTTTTCAAATTAATTGATATAAGTCTAAATATTGACTTCAATAGGGCCGGTCCTGTTTATCATGTTTTAGAAACGGTAAATTTCATCTTAAACGATTTAAATGTACTATTACTCATGAATTACAGAAAATATGAAATTTTCAACCAAATTTTAGCAACAAATTAACCATATTTCACCATATCAACTATGACTCTTGGCAGAATGTATATAAAGATACATCCCTGCCGCCCCCAATTCATCACCACATATGAAAAGATGCATTGAATGCACTCAGTCTGCGAATATTACAGCACCGAGCGTAGTGCTCAAAAATGAATACGCAATTTTCAATACCACCGCCGCCCCCGCAATGTCCGCCGCCTCCGGGGGGTGAGCTGCATGAAGGCACGTACTTGCCAGTTTTCAACTTGTACGCCGACAAGTACCTGCCCGAGAACAGCCGCCTGCGAGTGGCTATAATTCATATATCATGCCGACATATTGTTCGTTCGTTCGTCGTTCGCTGTTAATATCAGTTCGGAGGAGCACAGCACGCGCTGCGTCGAACATTCTACTTCATAACGAGTTGCATATCGTTTGATAATTTATAATGGCATATTCTTCTACCTCTTCCCCATTGTGTGCACGCGCACCGAGTCACTTATACTTCAATTTTGCACCAGCCAGCAGCGAACAACAGCGCGTTCGACGTTTGGAACATGCCACGCGAATGGAACGCATATAAATTTTGTCGAATTGCCCCCCACCACCATTCACGTGTAGGTATCTAACAACATATCCGCATCGCGAGAGTGCACTTGAATTGCAAATTTGCAGGCCAAGAGTTTGCGAGCATTTTCCATCAATGTTTTATCTATGGGGAAGTAATCGAAAATTTGATGTTTATTAATTTTCGTTTGAATTGATACCTGATTTTGCAAGTTCGGGTATTTCTGAATCCCGGACAGATTCGAGACCATAACCAATGTTATTTTTTCGTCAAAATATGGTAAACGCTCTTTGAATCATGAAAATCGGTCCAATAGTTTCGGAGATATGAAAATTTTTGAAAACTCGAGCGATTTTAAGAATTTCATATCGGTTTTTTCGCTACAAACTTTTTCTTTAAATTTTTTCTTCGAATGCAATTGCTGCTCTCCCCTCTGCCAAAAGGGCATGAACCCATAGATTTTTGGAAAGTGCTAATCAAGACCTACAATTTGTTTCTAACTTTAGTTTAATTGGTAAAGCCATTTAAAAGTTAAACGCAGATAAAGACGCGAAAAAAGCGAAAATTTTACATTTTTAGGACCCCATTTTTCAGGTTCGAGTATTTCTGAGCCCCGGATAGATTCGGGACCATGACCAATGTTATTTTTTCGTCAAAGTATGTTAAATGTCCTTTGAATCATCGAAATCCGTCCATTAGTTTCGGAGATATGAAAATTTTTGAAAACTCGAGTGATTATAAGAATTTCATATCACTTTTATCGCTGCAAACTTTTTTTTCAAATTTTTTCTTCGAATGCAATTTCTGCTCTCCCCTTTGTCAAAAGGGCATGAACCCACAGATTTTTGGAAAGTGCTCAACAAGACCTACAATTTGGTTCTAAGTTTTGTTTAATTGATCCACATGTTTAAAAGTTATACGCAGTTAAAGAGCGAAAAAAAAGCGAAAATTTTGCGTTTTTAGGAGCCCAATTTTCTGGTTCGGGTATTTCCGAGTCCTGCAGAAATTCGGGACCNTAGTTTCGGAGATATGAAAATTTTTTAAAACTCGAACGATTTTAAGAATTTCATATCGCTTTTTTCGCTACAAACTTTTTTTTCAAATTTTTTCTTCGAATGCGATTTCTGCTCTTCCAATTGCCAAAAGGGCATGAACCCATAGATTTTTGGAAAGTGCTCAGTAAGACCTACAATTTGGTTCTAACTTTTGTTTAATTGGTCCTACCATTTAAAAGTTATACGCAGTTAAAGCGCGAAAAAAAAGCGAAAATTTTGCTTTTTTCAGGCCTCATTTTTTGGGTTCCGGTATTTCCGATTCCCGTAGAGATTTGGGATCACGACCAATGTTATTTTCTCGCCAAAATACTATAAATGCCGTTTCAATCATCCAAATCGGTCCATTAGTTTCGGAGATATGAAAATTTTTGAAGACTCGAGCGATTTTAAGAATTTCATATCGCTTTTTACGCTACAAACTTTTTTTTCGATTTTTTTCTTCGAACGCGATTTCTGCTCTCCCAATAGCCCAAAGGGCATAAACCCATAGATTTTTGGAAAGTTTTCATCAAAACCTACAATTTGGTTCCAACTTTAATATCATTCTTACAATCGTTTAAAAGTTCTAGGCAGTTAAAGGAGCGAAAAAAACCTAAAATTTTGCATTTTTCGAACCCCATTTTTCAAGTTCGGATATTTCTGATTCCCGCACAGTTTCAGGACTATGACCAACGTTATTTTTCATACTCCGATAACCATATTATGAGATAACATAATTATCAATTAGTTTTGTTTAACAAAAAATCAAAATAACTCGGTCTCACAAATTCCTGATAAAAATATCAACACAAAATTCGCTTGGTAAGCGAATACTGATTTCAATAAATACCCACCCCCGAAACCTTTTTTTCGCTTTATGGATTACAGGACGCATTGACGTCAATTCGGGTCCACGGTCTGAAAAAGGACATCCGATCGTATTGTACGAATCTGAATGACGAACCAAACGTACAAATTTTGTTCGCTCGAAAACGATCCGTGTTTACTCCATGTTCAGCTCGTTTGGGGGGCAGCATCCCTCATTTGTACCATCCATACCCATCAGCGTGTTTCCATACTTTGCGACGAATTAAACACATCTCCGGGAGTGGGCGCACCGTTGTTAGGGACCACTTCTTGAATTTGACGAGATCACCATGGTGATAATTAATGCTGCTCGTTCAGGAGTCAAAACCGAAGGCGTGCGCACGTCGTTTTTTTTTCTTTCGTCCTCCTCGTCGTCGTCGTCGTTTTGGTCCTGCCTTCATCCATCCTTGGAGGCGGCATGTTTTCTCTTCGTACTTTTGCGCCCGCGGACGCTATTATAATCTGAGTTTGACATGTGTATCGGATTTCTTCGCGTGCCAATTTTGCCTCGTTCGTTCGTTCGGCTGTGTCGTGTTTCGTTGGAAAAACAGGCAGCTCAATTATGGGCTACTTGCTACTTGGATGGCGAAATTGAGAACGTTCAATGAGCTATTTTGCAAATGATCAATAATTGATGTAATTGTACATGTAAAAACATGCTGGTTATAACAAGCATTTAAAATACTTCAATTTTTGACAGGATTTAAGAATCACATTGAGAAATTCGAATTGTGCAAAAAATTTGTTAGGTGGATATTTTTATTTATATAATTTAAATAACAGTTTCAAATTTTCTAATCAACCAAAAGTGTGAATTCCAAAATTAATTTCGTGATCAAGTTTTGTTTTAGAAAATTTTTTATAATTTTCTTCTATCATCTCTAAAATTTCATCAAAAATCTAGATATAAAATTGAAATAGAGCAAATTATAAAATTTCAAGAATTCGATCGAAATATAAAATTCTTTAAAACCTTTGCCATTATCCACAAATTAACAAACAAATCGATGCAAGAATCGAATATTTTACTCACTCGTTTATTTCATAAGCGTATTTGCTACGAATATGTGAAACGATTAAAAACTTAAATACCAATCGTATAATCTAGCACTCGACAAAAATGTTTTAATCTGTGTGCTCTGTTTCGATATCTGCGCTCACCTTGGTATTTTCGATTCGATTTATATTTCTTTCCATCGACGAGAAGCACTCATTTATCCATTAGTGGAGGCACGTTCGCCGCATTTCTTGTTCGGTTTCGTTATGAATTTCATTTTTATATTTCAACAACTGGTCGCGTTTTTTTTCGTCCTTTCTGGTTGTTGTGTTCGTTTTTTTCCTCCCAATTCTGCAGCCATGTTTCACCATGGTAATGTTCAGCAAATAGATAGATAATGGCCGACAAGAAGCAAATAGGTACGGGCTGAAAATGAGTTGGCACAAATGGATAATCAACGTGCTGGGCAAATAAACATGCAAACAAATGCGGCAAAATTGCAAAAAATAAATAAAATTGGTTCTATTGTTTTATATACAGGTGCACCTTTTATAATACAATTGTTATTGATTGTTTATAGAAGGTAAAGCTTTGGAAAAATAATGCAAAAAAATATTGCAAAAATTTGGGATCAATTATCTATTGAAGAAATATTGTTTCAAAAAGTGATATCAAGACAAAATTTTAAAAACTTGTCAATATTAATGTTAGGATTCATTAGAAAATATTTAACTTTTTTGAAATACAAAGATGAACAAATATTAAAAAAATCTTCTTTTCAGTTTTTCCTATCATTTAGAATTAATATGATAGTTTCTAGAAAAAGTTTGAATGATGTTTAATCTGTTTTCAATTCCTTAAAAATGAATTTTTGTTCGAGTTTAAATTTTTAATTTTTTTTCCTATTGATTAGCATCTAAATTGTACATTTCAAAAAAGTTATTTAGCACTTATTGGCCAAATTAATTCTGAATGTTCAAAAATATTTGATTTTCCTTTTGTACTATTTCTGAATATTCAAAAATATTTGATTTCTCTTTTCTTTAACCATTTATTTTTGGAAAACCAGATTTGCAAATTAGTAATTATAGCTGTTCAATTTTTAAGATCCTTCCAAAAGTGCAGATTGACTCTAATTAACATTCGTTTCTGAACACTCAATATTTGACTTTTTGAAAAACTCATCTTTGGGAAATTCCCTCACGAAACAAATCTCTGCACAGTTTGCAACAAACTCGAATGAGTTTATTTAACTGGAAGCAAACGATCATGTATATTATGTATAAACTCTGGCCAATTCTATCGAGAATTGTACTTGAAATTCTGATACGAAACCGCAATCTCGGTGTTCCCATGGAACCGTGAAAAGTTGGAAATATGTTGGAATATCATCAACGCCGCTTATTCCCGACCATGAGCAAACATTTGGGCACTGACGACGAACCTTCGATTACACAGCAGCGTCGATTCGCTAATTGCCCATGCGTGATAATTAGAAATTTGCAAATCTGTGCGGGGGTGGGGGCAATGAGGGAGCCAGCTCAGTGCAGAGATTAGTGGATTTCGTTTCATACGCGACGATCGCAATTGAAGGCAGACAGTGACGAGAGTTTGTCGTGTAGAAACCGCGTATGGTAATGTAATGGAGAACTTTAATTGAGTTCGCAAGCTATTAGAACGGATTTTGTCATATTTTCTATACGTTCCGCACTTTAATTACGTTTGTTGCAAACGTTTTCTCGCCGTGGTCCAATTATAAGTAGATTTTCTTTTTGACTTCTACTCTGATGTTGGTTCTGAGTAATTATAGCAGGGAGAAATGGTTAATTACAAATTGGTGGCAAATAGATTTTGTTAAATTGCAATATTTCTGCAAAATATTTCAGAATTTATTTTACTCTGGAAGTTTTTCTTTTTAAATGAGATTCTTCATTGGTAAATCTTAACAGTTCAAAATTAGTATTTTATTTTCATTCCTATGCATATTTTCAATTATTAGTTTTGCAAAAAATTGCAAACTCTTTAATATTTTAAGTACGGGTAATGTAATAAATAGTGTGCTTGAAAGGTTTTAAGCTATAATCTATATTCAAATACACAAGGAAAATAATACATTTCCACATCGATTTCTGGCTCAAGAAGAGATTACTTGCAATTTTTTGGCTTCCTATTCCACATTCATTAATTTCAATCAATACTTTGCAAATACACTTATTTGCAAGAAAACAAAGATTTTGTTCTTTAAATGGCTATAACTTTTGCTCATGTGAAGCTAACTTTCTAACTCAGAATTTTTTGCAAATTTCAAAATACAATACATGAAATCTAGTGAAACATCATAAATCTTTGAACCAGCCTAAAATCCAAACAGCTGAAACGACAGCAACCACAAACACGAAGCATGATGAAGTTAGGAGAAGCCCAGAAAAATATGATTATTTATTTGGCTGAAGCGTTTTCTATGGCATATCGTTAGCGCCCCACCGTTTGCGACACGCTGGGTTGCATGTGGTGCGCGTGCAATGCCAACATCCGAACGAACTCTTCGCAAATTCACTTTCCTCGCAGGAATCAGCAGGAGCTGCAAAATGCTGTTAGGCCAAAACGTGTATCAGCTCGAGTGCGCGTGTGAAGATTGTGTCCCGACATTTTTGCCTTATTTTCATCATTCCACGCTTTGTGTGCCATTTTCCAATGTCGTTTATTATCACGCATTGTACCACTATTATGATTATTACTATTGCTATTAAATGACCTCCTTGATCATTTGCATACTACATTACTGCATTAGGTGAAATTGCATTTGACTTGATGTCATCTATAAAGCAATTGTGACATAATGAAATGATTTTTTTTAAATTACCTAGATGTAATAGCTATTTATGCACCGAGGGCCTCTGGCCCGAGAGCTGTATATCGGTCGATTCGGAAATTTTCTTTCATAAAACTAAGATTATAAACTACTTTGTAATTGTTTAATTACGCTTGACTATATATCATGGTGAACTGGCATATTCAAAATTACTGATAATTTGATTGCTATTAATAAATTTTTAATATTTTTCATGATAATACTCTGGTTACAAACTTTGTAGATTGTACACAAAATAATGGGGGCGCTGTATCTATCATTTCGTGCGCATAATTTCAAATAATTTGAGTTAAAAAATAGAATTAATTTAAAAGTTGATTATTCTTTCATTTAATTACATGTCCAACTTTATTAAATGGAATTCTCTGGAACTTTAATTACACTCGGT
>JARJDZ010001594.1:0-22713 GCA_030264555.1 Aleochara sp. GC000083
TTTTCGTGCCACCAAAATTGTAGGTTGGCAGGAGACTTGAAGAATTCACCAACTCAACAATGTAATTAAATGTTTTTCGTTTTATACGGAAATTCTCTTTGAATAGAGCTTCATCATAGGCAGGCACAATTTCCTCCACAAAATTGTATACCCTAATCAATTTTCGCCGTGTTCCGCCGGTTTCCGATGATGAATCACTATATTCTTCACATTCTTCCCGCAAAATCAGATCCTATAATTTTATTTTATGATCAATTTTATATAAATCGTTTTTATTTGACTTACCAGTAGCCATAATTTTGCTTTCTTAAGTGCCATTATATAGAATATTCAGACGTTGTGAATGAAGTCGAAGGTAAACAAGACACGAGGCCGTTGAGAAAGATGAATAACTTTCAAAATTTCTCCTCTCCGCACACCAGCTTCTGCGCATCTGAGCCAGAACCTGATCGTAATTGAAAATTTGCGTTCCCAAACGCGTACACTCAGCGCGCTAGACTCAACTCACCTCTTCTTGATATGAGCTGAGTCAGGTGGCTAAATGGAAAACAACAAATGTTCCAAAAAGCAACAAATCCAATATTGCTCACACAATTTTTGATATGGCATTTCAAATGTCACAATTAAATCGTCAGAATTTCGTTTGAGCTGGCACATTATGATTATGTTTGCCAAACCTTAGAATCTTGATACCTTAGTATCAATAGCACTTTATTTTGTGAGATGTGATTCATTTTTCCCACTTGTAGAAAAAACAGGTATTCATTTTTTCCACTTGTAAAAAATGTACGTCACTGATTTGAAATGCAACTGTTGAAATGCAACATAATAAAAATAATTATTTTATCTTACTGGCGCGTATAATGTTGCATTTCCTATGCGTATTTTTTTTTAGTGACAAAAATTGAATATTTTTCACTTGTCAAATCAGTAACCAGCCTTTCTTGCGGCGCTACGCCGATTCATTACGCGACGTGGAAAACTAAACAAAATTGTATCCGATAACGGCACTAACTTCATTGGTGCAAATACAGAATTAAAACGTCTTCGCAATGAATACATTACTTGGGCAAACCTCATTGACTCGCGAAAGAAAACGTCGACGTTCATTTGGAATTTCTTCCTCCTAAATCTCCGCACATGGGCGGACTTTGGGAAGCCAATATAAAATCTATGAAGCGTCATCTAATCCACGTGGTTGGACAAACTATTTTAACATTCGAAGTGTTTTCAACCGTGTTGTGCCAGATTGAAGCAGTATTAAAGTCCCGACCCTTGTATCCTCTCAGTAATGACCCAAATGATCTCAGTCCCCTTACCCCGGCATACTTCTTAATTGGGCGACCAGCTAACTATACATCTGACGAAGACTACTCCACCACACCAACAATGCGATTGTCAGTTTTCCAACGAATGTAACAATTCTGGGCAAAATGGAAAAGGGACTTTATCAACCATTTGCAAGCTCGAGGAAAATGGCGCAAGGAAAATCCTCAGGAACTAGTAAAGGGACTACGGCTTCTTCTAATCGAAGACAACGTACCACCGTCTACCTGGAAAATGGGCAGAATCATCGACGTTTACCCAGGCCCGGATGGAAAAATCAGAGTCGTCTGAATACGTACGGCAGCTGGCACCTACAAGAGATCTGTTTCTAAGACCAGTTTATTACCAAGTCAAGAAGAAACCATGTTTTAAAAGAGCGTACTCTTTCAATGCGGGGAGGATGTTGGAGCGGCATACCTCCAGGAAAACACCACCAATAAAACTTAAATCCCCAAATATTCACAGCAATAGGAAAAACCCAATAAACGACCCCAAACGGAAATTTTGTAAACGGTTGGCCAGCAAATGTTGGACACCGTCACATTGTCTGGTCACGTACCAACAGATTTTGTACAAGCTCACATGGCATATAAAAACGACACACCATCTAACATAAGCAGTTGACATTAGAAATAAAAAAGGGTTAAATTATAAAAACATAAGCAGTACAGTCCACGATTTACACTCGAACACACATCTGAATCTGTAAAAATAAATCCGATAAATAAACTATTGCTGCTTGCAGTGAGCTGCGTCTCACTTAGGGCGCGTTCAGACTGGCAGTTAGCGCCGACGTTTTTCCACCGCAGACAGCCATTTTGGCTGTGAACGTCCATTCCGGACATTCTCATTGCAGCTTAGGTAAAGATAGTTTTGGGTCACTTTATTACTCACTTACTTTATTATCTTGTACAACCATTTGTATTAACTCCAACTTTTCATCTCCGGTGAGTTGTCATTCCGGACATTCACATTGCAGCTTAGGTAAAGATAGTTTTGGGTCACTTTATTACTCAAGTGCTATCGATTTTCCTCGTAGTTATGAGCCCAGAATGAGATGCATTGTAAAACCCAACGCCATAGGGGGTCTTCATTATTAATTCGTATTAATGATGTTTTAGGAATATTAACGAAACATTTTGATATATACATTTCTGATTAAGTCACTAAAAGCTGATTAAAATGATACCAAATATGATATATCTGCCATGGAAGTGAATGTAATGCTTAATGCAATATTTAGATCTGTATACCTACCTAAACTTTCACGCCAGGAGTTCTGGATTAAGTTTTGGCATTAACTATTTCATGGAACAGGATTTAGATGTGGGTTTTCAAGTATAATATCTGCAATATTGTATTCGGTGTTAAATCTACTTATGCACCTAATCTGATTATAATATAGGAAAATATTATGTTTATTTATACATTTAATTTAAAACTCGATCCAATAAATCAGGAACGCCTACATTTGAGGTACTTTGATTAGTTTTGAATAATTGCTGAATGTTTGTGTTAAAACATAAAGTTGTTCTTACATAATTACGATAATCATTTGATTCTTTTTGTTATTATCACTCGTAATATCTATTGCAAAATATGCAGAAAACATAATTTTTTTATTGTGGAAATTGGATATGACCTTTTAAAAATGCAATCTTGCGTCATCACATGTCTGTGTGATTTGTTAAACCCGAACCCTAATCTGCATACCTGCACTTCCAGGTTACGATTTAGATAGATAAAGGTGTTATACACAATAGCTGAGACAGCATGTACTTCTCACATATTATATCACAAGACAATCGAGAATTTTCGGATATACGTGAGACGTGTTACCCGAAATATCACGAGACCGAAGGTCGAGTGGTATTTCGAAAAGGCAACACGTCGAACTCTGAAAATTTTCGATTGTCGTGTGATATACGGGGGACTATTACTGACTAGTACATGTGAACTGCAATTAAGTAAATACATACATTTAATATTCATATTTGAATATAAAACATATTTCGAACGAATACATAATAACTCTCTGTAAACCAAATAATGTTTAGATCGACACAATTTTACTTGAAAGAACATTTCATTCAACTTTCTTTATTTTTATAATGCTGTAGAATTAATATTTCTTTAATAGAGTACTGTTGTGGATTTGACTGCGTTTCGTTGGACAATTTGAATTTTTAAAGCCCCTACCATTAATTCGCATATGAAGTTCTCACTTCATCTGGAATTATTAACAACGATTCCCAAGAAGATTTTCGAGGTCATGCGTAAACTCCCGACTTTAAAATTTTTATTAACTTTCGGAGGTCTTGGGACAGAATAACCAAACAGTGTGTAGAATCCGATCAGCTATTGAGCTATTAATTTTCTAGGGGAGTTAGGCATCCGTTTAGATATGAGCTTTGACGTATAGTTCCTACTACTTGAATTTCATAATTAAATATTTGAAAAAGTCTGTGAACGAACGCTAGTATAATGACAATTATATTAATCTATGATTTATACTTATAGAAGTTGAAAACATCTGCTTTCATTTATTCTGCAATTAATGAATAATGTTAAAATATGAATTAATTAAATTCTCAACGATAATATCATTAAGGCAAAAAAATATATCAACTTGCATAAATTTTCCATTAATTAAGTTCGTGTCATGAGCGACACTCGCGTTGATTAAATGTCCCATTATTTTACCATGAATGAAATGCTCCTCAAGCTCCTTGACCAAGAGCTCAAGATTACGAACAACAAGCGTTTGCAATCAGTTGAATTTGTCACCTAATGTTTACTAAATTAAATGCAAATTTACAGTTACCATAACGAGCATGCCACCTGAACAGGGACCGAATGTGGCCATCTTCATCGGTGAGAACAAGAAGCGTGTCGACAGCGATTCGAACGCACCTGCATTCGACGACCTCAGAAACTACGCGTACGAAGGTGGCGGCAGTACCGCAGGATCGTTAAGCTCCTTGGCTTCAGGTAAACCAACAGGACCTCTAACCGAGTTATGCAATATTGACCTAGTTCATTTTTAGGTACGAATGATGAGCAACAAGAATACGACTACTTGGAAGCATGGTGTCCACGATTCGACAAACTGGCAGAAATCTATTGCCCCGGCGTAGAAGATTCTGAGCAGGACGAGTAGGTAAACGCGAAACAGAAGCAAACCACATACATATACACGACGGCAATCCGGCAAAGATTCGAAAGGATATTCGCTCACCAGGATGTTTAGATAAATCACCTACCTGCTATTGACGATCAATAAAACCCGTGCATTCGCCGATCTTGGTATCGCCCGGTAGGGAAATACTTATGCGTACAGAAGCTGTCGTTGAGGACTCAATCCCAGTCGAAGCTAATGGAAGGCCTGGAAATCTGTGGTGTTTGATTTTCACAATGCAATTCAGGTCACTTATGAACATGAGATGACGCCTCTTGATCGTTATGAGGTTCGTAATGGTATTCCGAACCCGGTTCACCTTTGACATCGCATGCCCACACGTCCTTGACCGAACTGATTGGGAAGCTACTTGCTACTTATTGGTGACATTATTCGTCACGCTGTTGAATGGATTTATCACCAGCCCAAGGAGGCCGTAAACGGGTCAATTTTGGATGCTCTCCCAAAAATTTAAAAAGTTAACTTTGGAAGGCAATTTAACCGATGTGATATCTAAAATTGAAGATCATTTTGTAGTGATAATTCGTGATGCTTTATCACGCGATATGACTACAGAGACATAACGATTTTATAAACTTTATAAACGTTTAGAAATTAATATTTTAGACAATTGTAGTGCCTTTATCTGCTTTTTATTTGCAATGTTTCGAATATTATTTTGCCATTATAGCTGGGCGGCTCATTAAGAATTGGCTTCAATATGTAAAGTCAACAGGGACTACTTTGGATAAATCTGTAACGGTTCGCCCAAGACAGACGGCTCAGACTGACAACTCCAATGTACGCGTGGAATAGACTTCACACAAATCCAATTCTAATGCTTCGTGTACACTGGAGATCGGTAGATGACATCCCCGAAAAAAAATCTTTATATAGGGTGTACACTGGCTTGAGATTTGCGTCTCGAGATCGAAGCACAGAAACTGGTCTCTCCAAGAAGTCTATTTCATGTGAGTTCTGAACTCGAGATCGACTCGTCAAAACTTGGAGTCCGCAGGTAAATTTTGGGGCATTTGTGCTGCTTACCGAATATCGTTACCTGAGGTTGGGTTTAATTTTTGCAAACGAAAAACGATTCAGGTAGAAATTTGAATATTCAAGCATGTAGTTTGGGTATCATGACTCAGACGAGATCGAATGAACCACATCGTCGTGTACACTGAGAAGATTTTTCATTTGGACAGACTCATCTACTGACTATGTCTCATCTAACCATACGTGTACACCTACATAGACGAGATATCTCGTCTACTTGTGTCCAATGTACACGAGGCATTAGAGAGACCAGTCTCTGTGGACCGATTTCGAGTGTACACGGTATATAATTATTTTTTGGGGATCTCATCTGCCAATCTCTAGTATGCACAGGGCATTAGTGTTCTCTGTAGTTAGCCAGGTTATATTCTCAGAAGGGTAGCATTCGCGTGTTCGTTGATTTCTAGACAGGTTTTTGTAATCATAGATTCTGACTAAGCGAGTCAAGCATTTATCTTCGCCGGCACCATTTCTTCTGCGGTCTTCCTCCGGTTCTCAAGGTGCATCATCCGATTTCATTTTAGAAGGCATTGGTACAGAACACCTACGTGCCAATTTCTGATTCACAGTTACCTCCTCTTTACTTTTAGATGCTCCAGCTCCCAGGAACTCCATCCGACATTGAAGCTACGAGGCCGATCAACTACTGAAATCTAGTCGCTTCTCAATGCTTCCTCAGTGTTCGGGAGGTTCGGGAGTCAAGCCTATCGACAACTTAATCTGCACGAGGAGCAAGTCAATTACTGCCTATCTCCGAGGTAAAGCTTCATGTCATTGATGTTAGACTCTTCGTGTGGCCCTTGTGTAACGACAAAATCTACAAATGGAGCATCAATCAGCCCGACACTGGGCGCTCGTAAGCTGACCACCCATATTCGTATTCAACACAACCTGTTGTTTTCCATACGATTTGATAAGAGGTCCTAACTATTTATCCTTCTACATTTCAGGGTCATAAGTAATCAATTCGAACTGTATGGAGCGCAATATGCCACCTTGGAGAATTACCCGTCCCTGGCGCCACTGTATTAAAAATTTAATTGTTCTATTTGTACTACCCAATTTTGAAATAAAATAATTGTAATTTCCCGTTAGGCTCAATTCTAACGTATTGCAGATTGTTTTCTCAGCACCAAAAGGAAAGTCGCAACGATGAATAACCTTAATACGCCCTATGTTCATATTTACTTTATTTCCCAGCAAAGTTCGTGGCCGTCGAATAATATGCTAGCATTGCAATAAATTGCCATTAACAACTACTGGATGCTCTTCGGAGTAATTTAATAATAAACAAGAATGCTTCCTGCAAGTAATTAGATCATCTTTAACTTTGCTTCAAATTGAAGTTTTCATTCAGATATTTCTAAGACATTTTCCTACATGAATTAACTTTCTGATTACCTTCTTCATACTCTGTAATTGAACACTTATCTTCGATGTATCGTGCAAATCTAATCAGTCCTTGGAGAAAATTCATTTTGCATAATAAAACATGCCCTCCACTATAGAATTGGTTGGGTTGAGTCTTGTTGAGTGAATGTTGAAGGTGTCAAAACAAAAGATATGTGATAAAAGAGGAAATCTTCGTGTGGATGTGTAACATTCGAAAATTCCACTATGATCATAATCATAAAAATGAGCATAAACAATCCAATTGCCGCCATCATAGGCTCAACAAGTTAATCGGATTGAGTTGGAAACTTGAGAAAACAGGGTGGAAATGTGTTCTAGAGGTGGCTACTTCTCAGGGAAACCTGTCGAAACAAGTCGTACATTGTAGCCAGACGTCTCGTTATTATTTGTACGCCAATATCTAAATCAAATACTGGAGATGCACGCGAATCTGCCACGTTTCCATTACATTCTTTCCAGTGGTGGCAGCGTTGGTGGTATAGTAAATTCAGAGTAGCTGGTCGCATAGCTTGTAAAACTGTCAAAACCTAGTGAAAGCGAATGAGCAAGCAGAAGATGTCCCGTCCAAACCTTATCTCCGGATAGCTTTTGTAATCTACGCTCATTGGTTCGCATCAACTCATAACACGGTAACTGGTAAACACCATTTTTACCTCAGGTACATTTCTACAGAATTTTGGCATTCACTGACCCACCCTTGCCGCTTCTGTTGGTATTTCAATGCTACCGACTCGGGCAGAGCATTTGATCGTTTTATCGCTTAGGCGACCAGCTACTCTGAATTGATTATACATATACATATGTATATTAGTTTAGGTTCTTACACTAAAAAATACTACCGGTCCGTGAATTTTTTTTGCAATTTACTGGTCCGCGAGTTAAAAAAGGTTGAGAACCCCTGTTCTAGACTGATTATAGGGAAGAAAAATCATCACCAACCATGACTTTTAATTATACTCATATTCGTGTTTTATCATCATCTCATCTGCATTTCCATCAACCGTGATTAATTACTCTTTTATCACCACTGAAAGAACTAGGATAGATTATTTCTACTCGTTGATTTTTCATTATTCTGTCTTTCTGTTTTCGAATTAAAAACGTACTGAATTTATGCGCGGAATGAATGAATTTAATTCCGTTATCAGCAGGGTGCAATCAGTGCAATACAAGCTGTTAATGGCAATTTGCATCGTCAAATGCAATTTCCACGTGGAAAGTGGGAGTTGGATTGCCAGTAATAAAGTCATGGCAATCGTTATTGTTGTTGTTGTTGTTTGTCCTGTTAGGATGCTACTCGCATGGCACTAATCATAAATAGATAACACAAATGCGTTTGGATGGTTACGGGAGGATTTAGGCCCCTCAGCGTAATTCAATGGGGAATTGCGGGAGTATTAAATTTATCGCGGACGACAGCGATCGACTAATGGTTCGTCGGTATTTGTATGGTTTGCAACTTGAATTCCTGATAATACGTACCTCACAAGCGCCCCCAGCGGTTTGTGCATGGTGGGTGTAAACGTGTAGGGGTGATCATTCATAATTATGCAATCAGACTTGTTACAATTATAATAAGCGTGCATTCACTCATCGCGCTGCCATTTGAGAATAACAATCAAGTAGAACGAATATTCAGGCGTAATTGTTGCAACATTCATGGAGGGTATTTCGCTTCAAATTATTGTTATTACAGCAATTTCGTCATCATCGATAGTGCACGCGGTGCATTATTAAATTCAATTGCATTAATATCGGGGTCTTGCCGCATGTAATTTTGAAAGTATAAATATAAATCAGTAATGTTTAAAAAATGTTTATCGAAATATTTTGTCCAATCATAAGTAATTTCCATTGTTATATGATCCAATTTATTGCTCTCATATTCATATTTGAATTTTCTTTGAAAAAATGTTTCCTCAATTGCAAAAATGTCAAAACTTTGCCTTTGAAATAAAAAAAAAAACCGTCTGGATGCTCAACTGACATGAACGAGTTTCTCTACGTTTGGCATGAATCCACTCGAATAATATGTTAAGTAGGTCGATTGTTACGCCTTTCGCTCGAATCTGGGAGCCGTAGATTGCAAGTGCAAGTGAAAAATTGTGCGTTCAGCCATGAAGGATATTTGCAAGGCACGAAAATGGTGTGCATCTCATCCTGCTTCATCCGGAACCCATCCAATTTTTAGTGCACCTACGTCACGTCTTCAGCCGTCTTTTTCTCGGTTCACTCTTCTGATTTGCTCCTTGGGCCAAGTTGCAGAAACGTTAGTGTGCAGAGCAACCTGAAATGCTACTTGATTACATTATTCGAGCGCGCTTTTTATTCATTTTATTCGAGTATATTCGTTGCAGCTGCAAAATATGTATCCGAGCACATGCTCCATGACGAATTATTATTAAATGCGATTTTTGCATAATAGGCGACACGCTATAAAGTTCTAAAAGCATGTTTTAAAGAGATATCCTGATTTCGTTATTTTTTATTCTCAAATTTTACATTTTTAGGTACCCCAGCCTATAATTTGGTTCCTACTTTAGTTTAATTGCTACACTCGTTTATGGAAGTTATACACTGTTAAAGGAGCGAAAAAGATGAACAGTTTGCATTTTTTTCTTTGATACATATCTAATTTTGATTCATGAGACTTAATTTATTAAAAATTATAAATTCGTAATTATCATGACGTTTATTCAATTGTATTCTAAATTAAGGATGTTAGTTATTTGGTTTTTTAATTTGGGGCAGAAGCAATAATAAAATTACGAAAAATATTGCTTTCAGGATAACATTTTGTAGTACTTGTTTGATTGGTTTCCTCCACCAACCCCAAAAGTTAATTCGCGTTGATTGACCTGATTTCAATGTTATTTTTAAATTGCAATTCATAGCGAAATGAATATAAAAATTTGCAATCGATTCTGACTATGTCAATTACAAATTGAAATTAAATTTTATACTTTTTCTCTTGTTTTATTAAAATTTTTCTATAGATGGTGGCGACGAAGATATAATGTTTGGTTTTGTTTGTTTCTTCATATCTATAAAACCCCCTACAAATTGCATGCAACCTTGCGGACTAATCCGCTTTCTGCTTTGCTTACTACCAGGAACCTTTCTTTTCTCGAATTGCGAATATAAGCCAAAAAAAATCATTCATCGCTTATGCATGCTTGTTCATTTCTCGAAAGTGCTCGGCGCGCAGAAAACAACTCTGCCTCCGTCGACTTCAGGCGGAAATTTTAATGGCTTCCATTAGTGATTGGACGCTGTTTAAGCGTTTAATTTACGTGATAATAAGGATTGTTTTTTTGGTACCGAATCCTTCTTCTTTTTCGTCATCATCATCATCAGATTAGGAATTCATCATCTTTTTCGACCATTTGCAAATTGTGTACCTAGTTTCGCAATATCAATGCGTTCGAGATGTTTGTCATGCGTTCGTTTGTTTGCATTTTTGTTTTGTTTGTTGCTTGTTTTGCGAATTTAGCCAAAACAAACTGGCCACCAAATTAGGAACCCAAACCAAAGGAAATGACAGAATATTACTTATTTGTATTGTTGACTGAAAGGGTTAATCCATATTAGTTTGTTTCCTCTTAAGTTTATATCGAGTTAAATGTTCTGAAACTGGTACAAAACATTAAGACCAAATTAGACACATTGAAATAATAACATTATTTTTAACACTTGGTTATTTTTGTATTTTAACAGCGCATTTTGATCCTGATAAAGGAATAACAATTACATCTACGATGAAGCTAGATAATTCATTCGTTGTAGTTTCCTTTCAGTTTTTTTTCTTCTTAGAATTTTCCTTCGGCTTAGTTCTTGTTTGCGGTTAGAGGCGGTTCAGGCAGCAACCGTGTATTTATGTTAAATTCGGTGTTAATATGTATGGAAGCACTTAGCGCGTAAGCTTCGAGTCGTATTTTAACATTAAATACGGTGGAGACGATGAGTGTGAGTGTTGATAACGTAAGGTTTTCAGCCGCCTCCTGAGAGTTCTCGCTCAGTTCTTGTTGCAACTGAGCTGCTGACTCGCCTCCAATCCTCGCTGGTATTTTAGGATCGTGCACTTTACCCTAGCACTAGATTCTGATAGTGTACTTAGACCCATAAGTGCATAGTATTTGCTTTGTAATTATGAACTTTGGAGGGAAATCTGCAAAACCTTACTTTGAGAGAGTCTACTCACCCCAGTTTTAATCAAGCATACAATGCAGTTTGTATAATGATTTTTTTATGTTTCCTTTTAAAATTCTTACAGGATATTTTACAACTTTTTAAGACTCAAAAATGATTCAGTAGATTTTATTGCTAAATGAAAAAATTGATAAAATTCAATATAGTTGTTCAAAAATACTCGTTACTAGTCTGCAAAGTTGATATATTTTTCAGCTGTATTTATTTGTTAAGTTTGCTAATTATTACTTCATAATATTCGATTGTTTTTGATGCTCTCTTTCTTTGCAGCATTTGCCAGCCTTGTTTTAATACCATCAACTAGAACAATGAGCACAATTGATTTTTTTGAGTCGTACGTAAAATATTTTGCAAACAAATATGCGTACAAATATACACGGATTAATTATTTACGTATGCACACATTTCACGTGTCCTTTACCATTATTCGTCGTGTATGTGTGCAAATATTTGCCAGAAATTTCAATAATTCTACGTAGGTGTATTTTCCGGTTAAAATTTAGAACCTTCGATATGATTGCAAATAATTGTAAAAATAATTTGGGTATTTTTAACTGAAATATTTTTGAACTGAAATTTTCCGGAAAAATCCTGATAGAACATAAATTCAAAAAATGAAATTTTAGCTTATTTTTTAGGAAATTAAATTTTGAATTATTAATTTAAGTTAAGTTAAGAGCTTCGTGTTTTATTTTATTTGAAATGTCGGAAAAAATAACTAAAGGGAATTGCATACTTTCAAAAATTATGAGACATACAACACGAGAATATACATTTAAAAATTAGCCATTTGCGAGGTTATATTACACGACACGTTTATTAATTATCGCGAATATGCAAGATAAAAATGTTCCCTGTACGCTATAACTAAACGTGCATATGACCCATCTACCCATATAAAAGAGTAGTCGTGCAGTGCGAACTGCATGCTATAACGAGTAAAACGCCCGGAAAATATTAAACAGCTTTGCGAACGAGTACGTTTTATACATTTATACGACCCTTCCATGAAAACAACATCTTGTTGTCCTTTCTACCACAATTGTAAGGTACGAAATAAAATGAATATAAAATCATATCATTGTATTCTTTAAATTCTCAAAAAATAAAAATATTATTAAATTACCAAACTTTTTTGATTACCATGAAGATTGTGAAATTACTTGGCATAAATTTCAAACGTGAATTAAATAAATAAATAAATTACTTGCAAAACGAATGGGTGGATGATGAGGAAGAGGAGGATGGTAAATAGCCCACACTGGAAAATTCGGACATTCGGACATAATATGCGTGCACGTGTTGCCGCTGCATTCTGCGAACAATAGCGAACAATATAGAGATTTTCGAGCGCGTAGATTTCATTAAGTTTCCGGGGGTAGAAATTTTATTTTTAACGTCTGCTTTCAGCATCCGGCCATGCGGTGCACTTCACAAAACCACCCACGCATACGAACGCCATTTCTGCGAGTGTGGAACGTCTGGTTAGGTTACAGCCAATTTTTGCCATCCCCACAAAGAAGGTTCTATATGCGTAAACGTATTCGGTTTATTTCTGGATGGTTCAGCTGACTCTATAATTGCTTATCTCTCATAACTACAACGCCTGGTGCAATCTGCGAAAATTCTATGCACGCATTAGTAATATTTCAGAAGTTAAATCCCCTAAAAAATACAGCTAAAAAAGGTAAAAACAAAGTTTTCATTTGTTTTGTGAGAATAATTTGTTGGTACTTTTGAAATACTAGTGTAAATTATTACATTTTTTTCATACTACCTAACAATTTTATTGAATTACGTTTGTGAAGTTCAATCTATAAACAAAGAAAAATTTGACTAAAATTTAATTTTCCATACGAATAATTTGAAGTTCTTATTAATTTACTTAAAAGTTAATATTGAACATCCTTTTCATACTAATCAAATCATCCCTTTCATATTATTAATGAATGCTTATATTTTCAGTTCAACAATCAAATATTAATGAAACAATTAATTCACGTAAACAACGATTGTTTAGCTGCCTACGAATGGCATTAAGGGTTTTATAACTACCCTTATGATTGTTCTATTATTGCAATTAGTTTATGCACGATTCGACGTTCAAGTCATAAATCAAAGTGTGAATTGGCTTACTGCAACACACGAAATATTGCATTTCGCGTATTGCAATTCAAATTCGATTTCCATATTCGATGCCGAATGACAAATACGCACATCCGAACAATAACAAATAATTAACAATTGCAATGCAATAATGTGATGTTTCCATATGTAACATATGCATTCTGATAGTACAGGTTGTGCTACAAAGGATAAAGCAAACAGAATGGAAAAACATGAATGAAAATTATAATTTTTTATCGCGTTAATTGGAGTACTCAAAAATGAAATTAAAAATACTATTTCAATGAATTTTCCCACCGGGTGTCATTGTATTATGCTGTTTGTCCTTTTAGTTTTTTGCACGTTGCTACTGGTGGATTGTTCAAACTTTGCATTTCATCCAGTACTTGTCTGGTTGGTTTATGGTTTATGGTTTATATTCAAATATACCCTTTCTCTCTCATTGGTGTTGTTTTTTACATGGTATTTTCGTAGACTGTTTCGCAATGTGATTTTACAATCCTGTCGAGTTTCGAAGACAAACTGCTGGGAATTTTTTTAGGGCCGCTTTTTGCACACACCGCACCAGCTAATGTTATTATTGCGAAAGTTTAATCTGCCCCTCGTATTTTTGGACATCCCAGCCATGGATGTCATTTGATTACAATTTAACTGTCGCACATAAAAGCCAAATTGCGGTAATTAGATTGTGTTTCACTATTTTTTCCGTTGGATTGGGTTTAGAATTTTAAGAAGATGAAAAGTGCGATACAATCGAGTTAATTTTTAATCATTTCATCATCGAACTATAGGGACTTTCCACTTGTTCCAGAAGGTGTTCCACCCGGTTCGATGCTCTGTGGGCTAGTAATCACTTTCATCAAGTACGGATTTTCGTGCAATTTTCCCTTGAAATGTTTTAATGAGGATAAATTTTCAATTTTTACATATTTTATCAGCGCTACGCTAATTTGCTGCAAAACATCCGAATTAAAGTGCAAACTGCAAAATTTCCAGTGTGTAAAGCAAGAAGAATGTAAAATTCCATTGATGCTAAATCAATTTTTGCATGTTTAATCAAAATTTATCTTAAAAAAAAACATGATAAAAATACAACCATTTTTGGTCATTTGGTTTATATGGATTCAAAAAATAAGGGAAAACTTGAAATTTTGAAAATAAATACCAATAATTTTCAATGTTTTATTTCAAAGTCTGGTTGATAGATAGTGCTAATAATACCAATCCAGTTCAAATACTAAATAAACAAATACGCAAATAAGTGACTCTCTGAAAATGTAAAAACCTCCAACTTTAGGCAGTCCCTTTTCGTGCATCCATTCTTCCTGGGGGAATTTTTCATCTTGGCCCAAATAATAAACGAGACATCTGTGCATTTCTGTCGGGCATGATAAATGCGACAAATTCTTGAACGCAACAAAAAGCCGAAGAAAAAAAATATGAGAAAACTTAATAATCATCTTCATAGTTGTTGGGTCTTTGCTTTGCTTTGTTTACTCAAGAGGCGAATTTTCAAACGCACAGAAAATCGCCAATGAAACAACAACCAATTAAAAGTTTAAATGGGATGGAATCAAGGAATTCCGATCAAACTTCCTGTTAAAATGATGCAAACTTCGCCTGAAAATTGGGAAGATTTTATTGATTTGGAGTCGAAATTTTGATTGTAATTTGAGGCGAAAATTTCATTTGCCAATACAAATTACAAAAAAAGCAAAAATTGTGAAATGATTTTAAATTTGAAACTTAATTTAAAATCTGATAAATTGAAATGGAAGAAGTAAAAGGTCCAATTTAATAATTTTTTTGAATGTAAAAAATCCAAGTTTTAAATTGGTCTAATTCCAGCAAAAAAGTTGCCTAAAAGGATAAAAAGATCGCGAACCTCTTCCAATTCCATCGTCTGCATTTATGGCTCAGAATCGAGTAGAATCATTTATTCAGCGAGAACGATTCTCGCAAATTTATCAATCTAGTCAAATCGGCGTGACATAAAATTTAATCGCTTAAAAAGTTTAACAACGAACGAACAGACCTCTTCGTACATAAATAATTGCTTTGAATTTTGAAAATATTATAGTATAAGTAATAACTGAGTAAATATGAAGTTTTCCATGTACGGTCGATAGTCTATTATGCAGCTTATCTAAATTTTATCAAAGTGGGAATTCGATTGTATGATTTTCCAAGATTGCTATATAAACTAATTTCTGAAAACTTGAAAGTTTATCAAGTAGTTCAGAAAATTTGTGAATTGAAGAAATCGGAAGTAGGAAGGAAACACAATTATTGACTACTGAACAAGTACTAACTCAGAGTACTAACTTGGATTATGTGTACAAAGCCACGTAAGATTTCCCTGTAAAATTAGTAGTGAATTCAAATTATTTAAAGTAAGGAATGGAAGAAAATTTGTTGGCGTTTACTGCAGAAAATCATCATTTTGCTGATAAAATGCGGTCGTTCCGGGTAAGTTAACTTTTTGCTCCACTATAATGGTGGGTACATGGATGGGGTGAAAATGGTACTCGAAACTTTTAGTAAATTCGATCGATTGCCCAGAGCGGTTATATTTCCATTAAACTGCCAAACAAAAATCAGCAAGTCAAATTTTCCCATCCTACTTTGCTCTTGATTGCTTGCATCCATCAGCTAAATAATTTCCGGGAACTATATGTGTACACATATTCGGTTAATCAGAAGTAAAGTCATTATCTCGTTCGGAATTTCTTGTATACTCGCCAATAATTGCATGGATTTTATTTATTTAAACATAAAGTTGTGCGCGATACGTTTTTACGAGTTAGAAATGTTTAGAAACTAGTGGGAAATCCAAACCAGTGCTTTCATAAACCTTCAGCATTGGTTGACTCGTATTTTGAGTGACATTACGTTTAATTTCCACCCAATTGTCGCAATGAAAACAAACGACGACAAACAATGAGACAACTTGGAGGAAACGCGTTCTAGTGTTAGCAACGATTATGCAAGAGTGGGTGAAAAATGGGGGTGACAACCGGAAAAACACTTAAAAAGGAACATTTACCCGTTTCACAGACCGTCACCCAAGTTCAGTCTTTGTTGTCCTTTTACTTCTGTTCTGTTTCTTGCGAGACGTGAATGCATTTCGTGTTGCAATGTTTCACGTCAAACGTTTTTGTTTTGTCATTGTACAGTAACAAAATGGGGATGGAATGACTTCCGTTCTCGCACACTCATTTTTTTATACATTTGTGTCGACAAGCGAAGAGGACAAACATATTGTCTATTTAGCTTAATTTATTAGAATCCTCAGAAATATATTCATACAATAATCAAGGAATCCTTTTAAATGATCAATAAGAAGAAATAATTTGTTTGAAATCAGTTACCTGAAGATGCCACTGTGTTGTGAAACTAGTTTTACCAGAATAAATTTGTGAAACCAAAAAAGATACTATTCTTTTCTTCATATTATTATAAAATTCACAAAGTAACCGCCAACCCAATCGAACATATCTTGAGTAGTTTGAAGATGAACAGAAGCTGTATAATAATTTTCTTGGTAAGAAAATTAGGTAAATGTAAAGGGTCTACTGGTATACTGATATTCGCTGCAATATGCGTTTTCCTGAAATCTCACATCGCAGCAAATGCAACGAAGGAAATAGTCAACAGTAATAGCACGAGTGGTTCTCATTTTATCGAATAAATATTTGTTTCTTTATCAGATTTTGTTGCCTAGGAATTTGTCGAGAAAAACTAGCTGTCAGCTTTCAAAAACGCGACACCGCAGGAGGAGCATTTCTGGAGATGGAGCGATAATTTTATCAACAGTAATAGCACGAGTGCTTCTCATTTTATCAGATAAATGATATGAAATGGCAGACGACAGAAGAAGAAATGCGAAGCTGACGAATAATTCGATGGTAATTAATGTTGGGGAATTTGGTTGCACCAACGCATTCACGTTAATAATATTCATAATAAACGTAACAATAATTCGAGGAATGTATTATCCAAACGTTTGTTCTCCAATGGAAATAGTTTTATGCTTAATAAGTGCATTAAAACTTTCGCATTAATTTCTTGTCGTAATTTGAGTTTATATTTTGTTAGATCATACTTAAAGGACTTGAAAAATCTGAGGTTTTCTGCGAGAGAATGATATTTCTGATCAATTATAATTACTAAAAATGTTAAAGGAAATAAAATTTTTGGCATGATATCAAATTTGGATTTATGTATGGATAATTTATTATTGGAGAAAATTACTATTTTAGTTCTGATTAAAATCATAGGAATTTGCAATATGTATAATTTATAATGAGAGGGTGAAAAATTCTGTAAGAAATTTATATTTCACTGCGCAATAATTGAATTGTTATTCCATGGTTACCAGATCTGTAAAGTTACTCATTATGCCCTCTAGGGCGTTATGACTTGAATATGCCCGCGTGGGCGTTATGGAGGGCGTTATGACATTACTCCCGCGCGGGCATAATGACTTCCAAATTTTACTCATTCTGACGTGTTTGTCATGTGAAATGAAACTTGACATAAGTAAACATGGACTACTTAATAATGCGAAAATGATCGATTCTTCTGCTTTGAGATGGTCTAAATTGAAATATTAAATCGTGTATGCACCTCTGGCGTTACTGCATGATTACGCCCATCGACCGATATACATTGCATTCTACGGCCTCTGGGCGTAATATTTAGCGTAACGCCCTTGGTGCATGAATAGCTATTATTACACCAAAAATCGAACTAATAATTTTAGCACTTTTCTCCCATGTTTTCCAAATTTTCCCTGGAGTTCTTTGCCCTTCCTTTTATTTCAGAGACTTCGATAATTCGATGTTTCCAAGTTACACCTTAAAATTATTTTTCTGGAAAAATCGAAAAGGTACTAATAAGTAGATTTTTCTAAAATATTATTTATTTAGAATTTTCATAAATGTTGCTTGAAAATCTTGATTTTTTAGTTGATCTTAAAACTCCCTTTTTTGGGACTTCCTTCGGGAATCCTTAATGTAAAAACAATCGCAAATATCTGCTTGTACGCTCGTTTGCTACTTCACTTGCAGACTTGCTTTTCGAGTTGTCACATGTGGCGAGTAAATATTTCAAATTGAAATAGAGCGCATTTGGGAATTGACTTGTTGGGCATGAGTTTACAATGTATTTCGCGTTTGCAACCTTTGCTGTTTCGCCCATACTCGCCATTACCCTTGTTTTTGTCAATTTTCCATCGGTTTGCGTACTGCATTTTCCACCCCCAAGAAATATATCGCAAGAGTTCGCTTTCGAATACTCCCCAGATAGTTTGCTTGTTTGTTTCAACAATATTTCATGTCAATAAAAATATAATATGTGGACGTGCACAAATAATTTAAATACTAGAACCATAAAAATTCACTTTGTTTTAGAAAGAACGAAGTCGACACGAATTGAGTTGGTTTTTTATTTCTTATTTGTTCTTTTTCTTTCCGACCTCATTTCCCTTGCTATTTTTTAGTAGAGATCGTGAGGTTCAGAAAGGCACAAAGAGTGGGGATAAACATGCGCAAACATTGTTCGTTGACAGTAGCGAATGAAATTAAAGGGCGTAGCAAAAAAGCCAGCTGCGTCGAAGTTACCCGAATCGTATTTTGGTTTCTGCGCAGCATGACCCACCCCCACTCGTTGTGCCTTTCTCAACCTCACGATCTCTATTTATCATCTTTCGTCGTTTCATAATGCTCCCTTTCAAAGTTAACCTTCATTTTTTTCACTTCACTGCTTACATGTTTGTAGAATTAGACGGATTATCTTTTGATGTTTCATATGAAAATTATATTTCGGATTTCAGTTTCAAAGACTCAAATCAGCTTAAAATATTTTCAAGAACAATATTTCAATGAAAATTTCTGGTACAAATTTCATGATTTCAAAAGACAATCAATGGTAGTAAATTATTATAATATTTCTATAAATGTAAACAATTTTTGTGGGTGAGTTTCGTGAAACTTGCACTGAGTTAAAAATTGCTACTTGTTTTAAACTCCCACATCTCCTCTTTTCACTAGAAAATATGTGTACAAACTCCTTTAATTTTATTATAATTTGTTTCTTTCCGAGATGGAGTAATTAAACTGTCCGGATAGCAAAAAAGGGTTTGTGATTGGTTGAAAGAGACCAACCATCCAATCACAATCCGTTTCGAGTTCTCCACCCTGATTTATTACTCCATCTCGAAGAGAAACGTACTATATGTAGAAAAACTTTTGGTGTGGCAAAGGCTGTTGCACGCTCCATCATGGAAAATGAGTAACAAGGTGTGAAAGCACGCTTTCTCGTACACACACTTTTGCCAGGTTTAATTTCGCGAAAAGTTTGAAGTGGAAACAACCGCGTCATGCTCCACATACATTGCAAAATCGCACATGTTTTTGCCATGAGATATACGACGATTCGCGTGAAGTATAGATAGAAGTCATAAGTTGAAAGTGTGGCGCAAATTCAATTCGAATTATGGGGCTCGCGCTTTGGGTGAGTAATAAAAGTTTATTTTATTTCATGCACGTATTGCGATAGTATGAGATGTAAAAAACGAGATTTGACGAAGGTTTAATTTTTAGAACTTCTTGAAAACGTTTGAACCATATTGAAAATAGTAATACTAAATTTGTTCATTGTATGTTGGCACATTGTAATCCACGAAATTAATCGCGCATTAAACCATGAACCATCTGCCACCCAGAACCGGTATAATACCATAGATAATGGAGATGCTGTTCATTCTGGGTTAATCCTTCAGGATCTTATCGGATCTTATCTGGATTTGGAAATAAAGCCATGTGTGTCTGATGTATCTGTGCCTCGTCATAATTTGTACTTGATGTATTTAAATTCTCAATTGTGAAAAACAAATTCACAATTGTATTAGTATCAATTTTGCAACGCACCATCAAAAACTTTCCTTGTGGCGAAATTTCTTTTTGGGCTTCCTTCTTCTGCAGGTTGAACCGGAAACGTGTAGTTGTTTGCTGCATACCAACAATGGATTCTGGTCGCGTACGATACGGCCTTGTATTGGGAATAAAACTCGAATATTTATTTCGTTCTCGTTTTCACAATTGGTTACCACCGACAGACTCGAAAACTTTGGTTTGGGTCGCGCCATTTCTTCCGCTCTTGCTTCTTCATTTTGCTGGAGCTCGAAGGCAGCTTCAGTAGCTCTTCAGCGGCAATCATTGCCAGCATCCAATTTACAACCCACAATACAGATTTATTGTGTTGAAATGGTGCAATTAGAGTTATTATCCAAGCAAAATCATTCAATTTGGCAATCATTGACCCGAAACCATTTACTCATATCGCTCGATGACCATTCTTTAACGTACTGCTTGCGAAAGTGAAATTTCATCTACCATTCAAATATTTTGCCAATGTCTATCCCAATGTTTCTTGTCTTTCATTGGTGTCGAAATGTATTTCAAAGTTAAAAATTAATGAGGGATTGAAAATATAATCGACAAAATTATTAAAAGAAAATTTTCCTGTTTTTTTAGTCAGTGTTAAACAAATAAAAAATATAAATAAAGTTATTCATTATAAAATTCAAATAAAAAATAATTAATATTTGGTTTCTTTGAATATATATTTTTTCTGATACTCTTCCAATTAAAACACCACAGGAAATGAATGAACATACCATCCTGTTATAAATGATTGAAGAAAAGTGACATGGAATATCCATTTGTTATTCGTTTTGTTCCTTTGCCCGGCACCTCCACCATCGTCAGCATGTAGGAAAACGACACATGGTCGTTAACATTGATTGGAAAGCGCCCTGTTCGGAAAAACGTCAATCACTGCCTCTGTATAAATGCGTGTTGTATCCTCAAAAAATCAGGAGGATTGGAAAAAATGAACGCTTTGTCCGAAGGCGACAACGGAAAATTGCCACTTATCGCATCGGCAATTTCGTTGAAACAACGTTCAAGCATTAATTAAGTGCAATAATATTCTAGTCCCGGATTTGCTTCGTAATTTTATTCCAGGACTTTCAAGCAAGTTTGTTTTTGGCACAGACCTGGCACATAAGAATCTGAATTTGCCAGGGGTGGTTGATTAATATGGGCGTTCGGGAGGCGGCGACGCAACATAAAATGCCCGCCGACGTTAATTTATAATCGATTGAAAGAGCCACAATGGATGTAAACAGGCATATTGCAAATAAATAGCTAATGCGTGACATTCTTGACTTTCTAGTGATTGCCGACCCCCACTTTGGCGCCGAGAGCTTCATAACGAAGTTAATTTGTTTTAGGTTAGTTCACTTAATTACGTTGATATTTGCGCGATTGCTGCTTTGTAAATTTGCGTTTCGTAAACTGCGATAGGAGAAAGTTGAATGCGGTTATTATTTTTATTTATAGATTGCTCAGTTTTTATTTTTTTGCGCATTCGTTTGGAATTCTTGCTTGTAAACAATGCAATTGTGTCGTGCAATTTATGCGATATAATTTATACAATGAGCTTTAAAACGTCTTCAGTTTCTTCGTCTGCTGGATTCAGCCTTTTGTCGGTCGTAATCTAGCGCCAATTTTACGTATTCTTCCTATTTTGCAATGCCTTCACTCGCAATTTTATATTCTGGCGTAGTTTAATGTGTTTTAAAATAGGGGAAATGAATTAAATTTATGAAGAGTGCTGTAATAGTCGGAAGCAATTGTGCTCGTTCTTATGTTCTTTCGGAGCTGGAATTGCGCGTAATAATAGCGATTTCCTCATGTTGTGTAACAAAATGTGTTTACAAACTTTTATATCTGAAATTGAAGTTTTGCATAAGATAAATTAATTAATTATATTAGTAAATTAGAAAGTACTTATCTTAGTGTTAGTTGAGGATAAACTTTGTAAGCAGCTTTCGGTGTTCCCACACCTTCATCGGGGAGAATTTAATGGTAAATACGTCGAGGGAAAATACAAAGTTTACCCTCAACTAACACTAAGATAAGTACTTTCTAATTTACTTTTATATCTGACCCTGAGCTGTGTGGTTTATTCGCATTTGTAGTGGTTGTCTGTAATTTCAATAATGGAATGACTCTTTTTTAGTGCTTGTGCTGAGTATCTCGTGACTTTATGTGTTCCATAATAATCGGTGAATATTTATTGTTTTTCTAATAATAATAAAATCGAAAACCAAAAATTCCCCAAAAAATAATCACTTACGGAGTAATCAGAAGAAAGCGAAAGGGCTGATTAAGTTCTTATGGTAATTTGGAAAATCATCATCATCCGTCTCTGATATCATTTTTCCGTATATTTCCTTCTTAGTTTTCTCCCAACGGTTGTTTAGATCTATGCTGTTATCACCGTAGTGCTCTTCGCATCATACATATTTTTTGCTATGGGCCCATGTGTGGACG
>JARJDZ010001595.1:0-15431 GCA_030264555.1 Aleochara sp. GC000083
GCCCCCCAAGTCCATCATTTGATGTTATACGGGGAAAGATTTCTGGATTTGGGGGCCCCTTTGGGCTGGGGGCCCCAGGCGCGCGCCTCCTGCGCCTGTGCGGAAATCCGCCACTGATTTTAGATATTCTGTTTACGTGCACCGCTCTTTCCTAATTATTAATTAATTACTCAGCAACTATGTAACATATTTATATGATTTATATCTCATTTTATAGATAATTAAATATACTTTCACGGTATTTTATCAGAAATTGCAATTTCACACTGGAAAAGGTACTTTTCTCATAGTTTTTGCAACTGTTTTTTTCAATGATACAGTTTTTGCTTGCTGATTTTTTGTAATTATAAATTAATTGCAGCTATACCATATAATTTAACGACTTCGTTTATATCTCATTTTCTGGATAATGAAATACACTTTTAGAAAATATTTTTGTATTTTTGGAAAATCTCAAAGAAATTAAAAATATTTGCACTTTTTTGGCGCACCAAACTTCGGCGAATGAATTCGTGGCTGATTATTTATTTATATCTGGATTAACATTAAACTCGTATTGGAATTGTACCAATTGTACATTCTTCAATTCAATGGCACACACAGCATTGTTCGTCATTGCGAATCTAAATTCGCAAGGTTGTACAGTTATAATTTGCATGCAGAATCGAATTTGTCCTCATTTATCCAAAATTAATCTGGGAATTAGTTTAAAGTACAAACAGCAAATGTTGCTTCAAAAAGGGCTTTTTGAAAATTTGTTATTGAATATATTTTTATGATTTAATACAACTCTGGATGTGATTACGATATGATAATGTTAACTTGATATTCACTCACTCACTCGATTTGCACAAGCATTTTGGCGCCGTGTTTCACTTCAACACTCCGTTATCAGCGACGAGTTTGGCCGAAATGTAATTTAATTAATTTAGCAACAAAGTCGCCAGGTAAATAAACATATTCGGGCGGTCGCCGAAAAATATTTACAGCCATAAATCAAGTTTCAAGCAAACCGAAAAAATTCAGATGAATGTGTAATGCACTTTAGCGCAGGATTAGCTGGAAACAATCAGATTGATCGATTTTTCCTCGCGAATAAAAATAGTAATTTAAAAATAAAACAAACTCTGTTATCTGTTTGATTCGCAGAGAGTTCATGCTGGGCTGTGTGTGCCCCTATTATCGGCTCTAAATTGTAACAAATTCATCGCTAAATTATTATTCAATCAACAAACTTTTCGTGCAGTCATCGGATCCGAGCCAAAAATTGATCGTGATTAAAAGGTCAGCCATGTCATGAATTTAAAGTTAATTGGAGCTCAAGCAGAGCATGCGCGCCCACATGTGCTCAGTAAACATGTCGCGCAATGGTGACATCTTTAAGATTCACTCATTAGCGAACTAATTACGCGTCTAAATTACGCCCCGATGGAAGAAGCCAAATAACAATGGTTGGCGAGCGCTCATAATTTGTTTTCGTTGCGCCTTTTTGTTTTCTGCTCTTCGTTCTTGGCTGGTGGGCGGATGGTTGTTTACTCCAAAGTCAAACAATTCGACGACGCGCGCGCGCGCGTTTTAATAACGGTTTGCAGGAGACGCGCGGGTGGCAGGAAGTTTCTTCATTGTTTGCCCAATGTTCGTTCATATTCATGTTCGTCCTTTGCCTGTTTGTTTTGCTTCTGCCGTTCCCGGGGCAGCGAAGAGATGCGGGAAGGATATGTATTTGCGAGGAGGATCTCCTTGGAAAGTCCCTCAAACCATCGGGAAACCCTTGCTGGCGAACGTGGAAACGAACAGTTGGCCTCCGCGAATTAATTCATATTTGAGCGAACGGATGCAATTCATGCATGAATTTCGCGAACATTATCAGCGGAACGAGAGAGCAGCTATGTGCAACTATAATGCTACAATGTAGCAGAGCCATTTCAATTGCTGATAATGTTCCATTCGCTTTCGTGTTGTTTTGTTTGGGCGTAATCAACGATTATGACGTTTTTATTGCGTGATTTCATCAGATTTATTGATTTTTGCCCGTTGTTGGTGCACAACATACGCGGAAACTTCGATTTTTTCATATCAAATCATTGATTAACGAGGGTTCACTGTATAATTTTTCATTCGAAGGTGTACGTTAGGTTGCCTACGTTATGCCAATTACCGTTGTAATTTCATTTCGATTTAATTAATTATTTAAGAATTAAGCTATTAATTTATGTATAATTTACATTGGTATAGGCATCGCAATGAAAAGGTCAGCGTAAAACATTCCATCATGTAAACAAAGCTAGCAAACATTGGACAATTTGTTAATGCAAACTTTCAATGCGCGTAGGAGTAAATGCAACGCATGCAAAAACGAATTGCTAATGACAAATGCAATCTAGGTAAAACTATTGAAACAAAACGCGAATGTAGAACATCAAAGTAAAGTTCTAGTGGCAATTTCCCCCTTTGCTGCCTCCAACATTTGCTATTTGACTTCTGCAAAGAGCTTCAATCAGGACATAGTTCCTCAATTAATGAAATTTTACTTGCAAACTTAAATTAATGCATTAAACCTCTCCATATTAAGAGATACATAATGAAATATTCATATCAAATGACCAAATATAAAATTTCCATGATTTCTGAGTTGTTCGAATAGATATAATTAAGGTTGAAACTTCTGCGAATAGTATCAAATAGGTAATAAGATGACCACCAAGTGACATCCCATGCTGCTGTTCGTGATGCTCCTATCCGATTACAAATGATTGCTCCAATAATGAATAAAGACAATGAAGACATGTCTGTTGGTGGGCTGTAATCATCTGAACCACACACTGACTTGTTGATGATAAAGCCACCCAAAGACACCTACAGTTAACGTTATCAATAAGGAAATGTAATTTAATATCTGCATATCTATATGCACAAGATTCTGCCTGGAGAGCATTGCAATACGTTTCAATTCATTGCCTCAATCGCATTTGTAATCGAAGTCAATCCCATATTAAATATTGAAAATAGTTCAATTTGAAATATCATCTTGCTGATCGATTTAAATGAGCATATTTGACCTGCAGTGCAAGTCATTTGGCCTCCCATAGGTTCTCATCACCTTTGTAAATTAGCATTCATCAAAAAATTGCATAGAGAGGTCAGGTTTCGTTGTTGTTGTTTATTGCGAGTGGAAGTTATCGATTTAAGTTACTATATAAAGGCTAGCATATTGATTTTTCATTCTCAGTAGAATTCTGGCCGCGTAATATCGATTTTGTTCACCGGTTTTTAGGCGCAATCGATCCAAACATGTGAGTTTTATTATTCATAATTCAATTATTAAACGCTTATAAATGCATCAATGTTACAGCTACGCAGTTTGTACGCGAGTTACAACCAATAAATGCATTTAAATGGCTAATTACGCGCACTAAATTATTGCTTTAACCTTCTAAGCAATTAACAATCGACTATTTATACCTATTTCGCATGTTGTAAATAATGTTCGGCTGATTGGTATGTCTATTTCGCAAATCGTAGTTCCGGTCATTAAGGTAGTAAATATTTTCGTAGCACATTCACAAAAACAAAATCCCATTGAGATGCCATTATAGTGCCAATTAAAATCGCTCTTTTATCTACTTTTTAAACGGATAATCCCTACAAAGCAAACTTTGTAACTGAAATGAAACTGATGATTAATTGAATTCGACTGCACCTCATTTTCATTAGTATGAATTGTTTGTTTTTGGACACTCTAATTTATGCCGAATTGTACAAATAACTCATTAAATAGTTGCCTAAATTAAAACATAAAATACCTAATAAAAGCGTGCATTTAATTGCGATTGCATATTGCACACGTGGAAAACTTTTGCGGCGTAAACATGGCAATAAGGAAAACGTATACACATACATAACGTAATATTGGAGAACAATAACATTGGAAAATACAACAACAGACCAGTTCACACGACTGAATAAATGACGCTTCTAAAAATATTCGTTTACTCGCAGTTTCTTACTAGCGTACAATTCTTTGGTTTTATTGCGTTTTTATTGTTTGCGTCTTGCCGTTGCTAGTTTTTGTTAGTGGTTTTGGTGACCTTCCAGTTGCACGTATTTTCTTTTACGATTCACTTTCAAATTTCACTTCTCCATATAAACATTTAAATTTGAATTATTTGCGCGTTTTCCTCTCATCGATTCGTGTATTTCCGACTGGCCCCGAACGCGGGGTAGGTTTGGGTGGGTCGGTTTACACGTTGTCAATTTTTTGACATTTGCAGCGCCACTGGCGGCGACAAACGGAACTCATCGAGACGACATATTTTTCAAGTAGGATACCCTATAGGAAAGTTTGAAATATTATTTTCACGTTTAAATTGTTGTTTTAAGCAACCTACCTGTAACCAGTTTGGAATAATTAATGTTTCGCACGTTTGTTGTTATTGGCAGCCTCACTGATGACAAAAATAACGGGGAACTGATATCAACAACACACGGTTTCACCGTGCTAATCATCGGTTCGTGTTTGCCTATTTGTAAAACAGCGTCTAAACGATAATAAAAACCATGTGATATTAAAATCACTTGAATGCCTACAGTTGTAGCCACGAATTATGCATAAATATTGGCAAATAATCAGGTTTTTCTGTTTGAATGAGTACGGGTGTATGGCTCCAAATGATATCTACAACCAGGACAAAGCGATAAATTGTCTGTTTTCGGCAAAGTTTATTCAATTCCAGGGTCAGCAATAAGCCACATAGAACATGTTATACAATATTATCGGGCAAATATGTTGCTTAACTTTTGTTTTTGTCAATTAAAGATCATCCGGTTCATTACAACCGGAAGCGCTAATAGCCTAACTGATAATAGAAGCATTTCGGCTTTTACAACTCAGTTGTCTATTCTTTTTTGAACAAATGTATTACAATTCTTTAAATAAATATCTATAAATTGATTTGGCCAACCAATCACTATTACACTATTGGGTTGCTTGTAATGAACGAGCTTTTTGACTTTACATTTTAATATTAAAGACAAGCTGGCTGGTTGATAACAATTTTATCGTTTGCGATGCATCATATTGCATTAAAGAAATCATGATTGCTGAATCATACAGAAAAAAAACCAGCTGATGTCGAGATGACTGATTAAGTTGCCAACAGTTCGTTGAAAGTGCAGTAATTGAATACTACGTCGTTATCAGTCTCCGCCGAGCTTTTGCTCAGCGTCTGTGTGTGGTTTTTTGCGAATTTGCATGCACTTCGTCCTATCGGACAATCGCAGTCGTTGACAATGCTAAACAGCAATTTGTCCAGTGCAAAACAATGAACTCATTATTTCTAGTATTTGATGCTTGCTAGAGGCAATTTTCACACTTGCTAAGCTTACAATTATATACAAATTACAAATTTCCACACATTATAATTGCTGCATAGGTGCTAATTAATGATTGAATGTTGCAATTTGTTGCGTAGTATCATTGAGACGATTAATCATGGTTACAATGTTGTAATGGTTGGACGCATGGAGGAAATCAGTCATTGTATCGTTGTTTGTGGTTTCGTTCCCTGCTTCTTGCATCGAATTTGAATAGAGCACTAACCTTTCGCAAGTTAGGCGTGAATTTCTGAAGGTGAAGGCCTCAAGCGTTCAACAGCTTGCTCGGCGACTATTCGCATCAGTCGCGAACCGCCTAGAAAGACGCAGATATAAATAATCGTCATAAAAATACATCCGTGCTATCATAGGATCCGCATGTTTGTGCCAAACGTTTGTCAGCATTTCCTCTCTGCGCCGCCTCCACCTGCATGCGTTTTCCACTTGTTTTCGTGTATGCCCCGCTCGGCGAGATCGAGGTCATCCAGCAAAACAACAGCCAGCATCGCATCTGGACGAACGGAGTTCATCTCCTGGGTGCGCGTCCATGCCCAAACCTGAAATTGAAATGATTTACTATTAAGTATTTAAATGAGCGCATACTTACGTTATTGGTGGTGATCTCATCCCATCATTCGTTTGTATTTTGCTGGGCGAATTAGCGCGTCGCAAAGAATGTGATTGAACTTGGCTGCTTGCTGACCGCAACCAGCAAGCAAAATGCTCTCTCAGTTCGTTACCGCCTTGCTTTGTTCCGAACCATTTTTGCGCGCACATTTGCTTAATGGATCTGTATCTTTATGGCCAAGGCGAAATCCATCAGTGCGCTTTGCCTGCATAATAGATGAACGCCAGGAGTTTATTAAATATATTGATATATGGATTTAGGCCTCCATTTGGGGGTGCTTATCTTCATTTGCATGGTGAGTTCTTGTTTATCACCTGCAAGTTGTAAAGTTAAGTGGTGCTTTCCATATTATAAAAATATTGGATAAGCATTTTTGTAATACATACACATCATTCATCTGGAAAATCGTTCATCTATATGGTTCAATATGCAATTGTTTCGAAGTGCTTAATAATGAAGGCATTTATTGCTTTTAGGATTCCATGATGGCTTCGCCAAGAAGGTGGCATCATTGCTGCCTCCACTTCAGTGATTGACCATAGTGGATCCACGTGCTCATTGTGAATGAACCGCACCAGTATTAATGTGGAATCCGCATCAACGTAGCAGCTGCAAATCGAGATGAGCAAAATGCGCAAAGGCAACCGCCTTGGGACCATCACGATGGCGACTGGCGTTGTTATTCTGCTCTGCTGCATTTCGCATGCGACGAGCTCGACGGCCCTCGGCCTCGCCAACAGCGGCCTAACTCCTCAGAATAATCTCACCAGTGAAGTTACAAGTAAGTTTCGCCTTACGTTCAATCTCTGTTCAACAATAATCATTGTGCTGCTAGGAACGTGTTGCATTTGTTTGCTTGCTGGTAGTTTGCAGAAGCATGGACATCCGGAATTCGGTGGAGAGCTTTCGCGGGCTGGAGAACTGCACAGTCGTGGAGGGCTTTGTGCAAATATTGCTCTTCGACAACGTGAACGAGTCGGAATTCAAGGACATCACGTTCCCCAAGCTCACCGAAATTACCGATTTCTTGCTCCTCTATCGCGTCAATGGTCTGCGCAGTGTTGGCCAGTTGTTTCCCAATTTGGCTGTTATTCGCGGCCAGATCAAAATGTTCGACTATTCGCTCGTCATCTACGAGATGTCCAACCTGCAGGACATCGGCCTGTACTCGCTGAGAGAGATCTCCTCGGGGCTGGTACGCATCGACAAGAATCCATCGCTGTGCTTCGTCAACACGATCAACTGGCAGGTGATTGTGCGCGATCACGGCGACCATTTCATCAAAAACATTCGCTCGGAGGACGAGTGCGCGCTGTGTCCAGGCGAGGACAATCGCTCCAATCTCACGTGCCCGCACAATCCGAGCCTCTGCTGGAATCGCGAGCACTGCCAGGTGATCTGCCCGGAGGAATGCCCCAACAATTGCGATGGTAGTGGCCGTTGCTGCGCAAAAAACTGCATCGGTTGCGAAGAGGGCCAGCCGAATAAATGTCTCGTCTGTCGACACGTGGCCGCTGGCAACGCGTGCATGTCCAACTGCCCCGATGGATATTACAAGGTAATTAGGCTCGCATAATTCCATGCAATTACATCTTGGAAACAAGACGTTCGCCCTACACTAATTAGAAATATATTGTGCTCCGTGCGTGGGCAAATTGCGCTGTTTGCTCCTCCGGCCTCAACAACACGAGGGCGCAATTAACACGTCCCAAAATAGCTTTCGTCGAAGTTGTTTTGCACGGTCTCATTGAATGTTTGCGGCTTGTTTTCTTTTCAGTATCTTGATAGGAGATGCCTCACCAAGGACGAATGCGTGCAGATGCCCAGGCCCATTATACTTGGCGTGAAGCCCAAAAACGACAGGCCGTATAAAATTCTCAAGGACGAATGCGTTTTAGAATGCCCTGCGGACCACACCGAAAATAAGTACAATGAATGCGTTCAGTGCAAAGGTAATTCATAATTATTTTTGCGGTTGCTTACAGTTGATGATGACAGTAATTTTTGTTCACGTGTAAATTGACCATAATATTGACAACTAATTTTGACATCGTGAAAATATTGACACAGCGATTAAAATGCTTCCGTGTAAACTAACCAATGTCAACGGACGAAGCCGACTAATACCGATCAGTTTGTTCACGTGTAAACTAACCCGCCTCTTTTTGACAACGTAAAATTTTCCGAAAATCGTTTTTTTTTGTAGTTGATGTATTCTAATCGGTAAATTTTGCATATTGTGAAAGTTGCTTTATTCTCATAAATAATATGGAGTGTGGGAAATAATTTGTATGTTCTGGTAGCTGGTAGATGCCAAAAGAAGTGTCCAGGAATTGCAATAGACAACTTGCAAACAGCTCGAGAACTGAGAGGTTGCACACATATCAATGGCTCACTGGAAATACACATTCGTGGCGGCAGTAAGCATTTTTAACCACCAGTAGTGTTTGTTAACCAATTTATTCTGAAAATCTATGTACCTCTTGCAGAGAAAGTTGTCAACGAGTTGGAGGAGAACCTGAGCATGATTGAAGTGATTGATGGGTACTTGAAAGTCGTCCGTTCGTTTCCCCTCATATCCTTGAATTTTCTTAAGAAACTACGACATATTCGTGGCAACGTGCTCGAAAGCAACAAGTAATTATAAAGTCATTCAGTTATACCCTCATGCATACATCCATTCATTCCCCTTGTTGTTGACTTCAGATATGTGTTCTATGTGTTGGACAACCAAAATCTCGAATATTTGTGGGACTGGACCAATCGCACGCTCAAGATCGATCGTGGAAAGCTGTTCTTTCACTTCAATCCCCATTTGTGTCTCGACAAGATTCGCACGCTCCAGGAAAAAACCAATCTGGAGAAATTCACCAACTTGGAGGTGGCGGCCAACTCGAACGGCGAGAAGATAGCCTGCAACATTCAGAAGCTGAACGTCACCGTAACGCACATCTACAATAAGTCGATTGTCCTTGCATGGGACCAGTTTCAAATGCATGATCATCGTAAACTCCTTGGGTACGTTGTGCATCTAATTGCTGCTCCATATCGAAACGTGACCCTCTTTGATGGAAGGGACGCTTGTGGAGGTGACGGGTAAGTTTCATAACTTGAATGTTCTGAAATTGTTGCATTACTAACGCCATTCTTCAAGGTGGCGCGTCGACGACGTCCCCATAGAAAATCATAAGCCCACGCATCTCCTGACTCAACTACAACCTTACACGCAGTATGCGTTCTTCGTGAAGACCTACACCATTGCCAGCGAAGATAAGGGGGCTCAAAGCGACATACAATACGTTCGGACACGAGCAGGAAGTATGTGTTTGTTTCAATTTTATTGTTATCGTTTACAACTCTGGTTCACGTTTGTTTGAATATTGTAGAACCATCAATACCGGTGGATTTTGTGTCTTCGATGCAAAATCACAAGATCCACCTGCAATGGAAGCCACCTCTAAGTCCCAACGGCAAAGTCACCTACTATGTTATCACCGGCAAGGTGATTCTAACGTCGCGCGAGGAACATCTGCAAATGCGCGACTTCTGCAGCACTAAGCAGAAGGCGGTGATCACCAGGTATTCGCCGCCGCCGCCAGTGCGCGAAAACGAGACCTGCGTCTGCACGAATCAGAACGGCAAAACAAAGGGAATTATAAGCAACGCGTCCACCGTAGAGCAACAAATCTACTTCGAAGATATGCTCTACGATGCCGTCTACATAAAGCGTGACGAGGCACCAGATCATTTGACGGCTGAGCGCACAAAACGAGCTATTGAGAATTATCGTCTCATTGATAACGAGACGAATCGTCTGGATTTGGAATCTGAATTAAGCTTGGAGGCTTCGAGTCTTGATGGTAAGCAAAGATAAATCATTTCTTTGAAAAGAAAACTTATATTTCGACTTGTAACATTTGTAGATAAGGGCAGATATATAACGTACAGAACAAAGGTTAATAGCACCGAGCTAATTGTGGATAACCTGGTGCACTTCATGAGCTACAACTTCTACGTGCAGGCCTGTCGCGAGATCGAATTCCACGAAGATTCAGACTGGTGCAGCGACACGGCGAAGATAACGTTCAAGACGGAGCGTAAAGGTAAGTGTCGCATTTTTGCTGCTGTGTGTATCATTTGGCAAGCGCTGTACGTGCCTCAGACTCACCATGCAATTCGCTATATTTAAATTGCAGATGATGTCGACGTTATTAGTAGCGTGCGTATCCAGAACGTCACCTACGACTCAGCCGTTGTCACCTGGGATGATCCGGTCGATCCGAATGGATTTGTTGAATCTTATCACATAACGTATGGGATCGTGGATGACATTGATGTAAGACAACACGCTAGCACGTTTTACATGCGTCTTTTATGACGCGCTATTTCTAATCATGCTAAAATGTTTGCTCTGGCGGGCAGGCAGTAGTGGGTCGCCAGATTAGTTGGTGCATCTGCTTGTTTAAATGCTTCTAATCCCTTGTTTGTTTCATCGGGATTATTCAGAACCAGTAGTTTTGCTGACTGCATGTGAACTTTATATAACTTAATACCAGTTCACAATATCAACTTGCATCTAAAAAAATTGTAACTTGGATTGTGATAGGAATAATGTTATAATTTTTCAAACTTTGATTTTCTGAGAATTTGCAGAAAAGTTTTAATTGGTATTAGAAGATGCAAAAGTAAACAAAATCACTGTCAGAAAAAACTGCCGCCTAAGCAAAAATAATTTTATTACTAAGTGTGATTCTCGTATATATGTGATTATTAAAAGTGATCTTATTGCAGGCGCATAATCAGACACAATGCATTTCCGTGAACAGTGTCACCTTTCGGCGTAGTTACACGTTGAAACGTTTGAAAGCTGGCAATTGGAGCATCCAGATGTCGGTGACAACGCAGGCTGGTACGGGCAAGATGACCAAGGTGTACTATTTCACGGTTGAAACGCCGCCCAACTACGTCTACTACATCGTCGGCGTGTTCTTCGCCATTCTCATTATCGTGGGCATTATAGTCTACAAAATCGGCTACAAATGCACGCGCAGTGATAACATGAAGCTGATCACATCGATCAATCCAGAATACGTTTCCACAACGTACGTGCCAGACGAATGGGAGGTGCCACGCGACAAGATCAAGCTGCTGAAGGAGCTCGGTCAAGGTAGTTTTGGCATGGTATATGAGGGCATTGCAACCGATATTCGTGGTCGTGGGCAGATTCGCTGCGCGCTGAAGACCGTGAATGAGCATGCAACTGATCGGTAAGAATCGAGGGCATTTCAAAAGTCTTGCAAGGTAAATGATTGAATATAACGGTTGTTGTCTTTTAGGGAGCGTGTCGAATTTCTCAACGAGGCAAGTGTCATGAAGCAGTTCGACACGACGCATGTGGTGCGACTGCTGGGCGTCGTTTCGCAGGGCCAGCCAACGCTCGTCATCATGGAGCTGATGGCCAATGGCGACCTGAAGTCTTATCTGCGCTCACATCGTCCAGACACGGACGCCGGCTTCGGCGGCATGGAGCGTAAGCCGCCGACGCTCAAGCAAATCCTGCAGATGGCCACTGAGATCTGCGACGGCATGGCCTACCTCGAGGCGAAGAAGTTCGTGCATCGCGACGTCGCCGCACGTAACTGCATGGTTTCCGACGACCTGACGGTGAAGATCGGCGACTTTGGCATGACGCGAGATATCTATGAGACTGACTACTATAGGAAGGGGTCTAAGGGCCTGCTGCCTGTGCGCTGGATGGCGCCCGAAAGTCTGAAGGACGGCGTCTTTACGAGCAGCAGCGACGTCTGGAGTTACGGCGTCGTGCTCTGGGAGATGGCGACGTTGGCCTCGCAGCCGTACCAAGGCCTCGCCAACGATCAGGTGCTGCGCTACGTGATCGGCGGCAATATCATGGAGCGGCCGGAGAAGTGCCCGGACATTCTCTACGATCTGATGAAGCGCTGCTGGCAATACAAGCCGAACGAGCGGCCGATGTTCATCCGGCTTAGCGAGGACCTGCTGCCGTATGTGCGCGCCGGCTTCGAAGATATCTCGTTCTTCCACAGTCCGGCCGGCATCGAGGCCCGCTGCCAACGCACGTATCGCAGCACGTCGGTGGACGACGCCACCGTGCCACTTCGCACAGCGGAAAACTACTCCGACGAGTCGGAGCACGGTGAGGATGCCGGCACGAATCTAAAATTCATCAGCTATCCATCCATGACAAATCGGCCGCCGTCAGCAACGGCGGCTGCAACAGCAGCTAACGGCTACGTGGGCAATCGACAGAGCAACGGCACCAATGCGTAGTGCTCGACTCAGGTCTGTCAAATCAGCAGTATTTTCCCAGTGTACAAATTGACAATGAAGTCGAAGCGCGCGACACACTCGCAGTGCTCTCCTCTCGGCGCGCGCGATTTCAACACAGCAGCCTATTAGTGTTAACTATTTGATAATTGCGTTTTTAATTTACGAACGATACATTTGTTTTTAAGATATTTACCAAAGATAGTGATATTTTTGCAGCCGCGGACAGTACTATTATGCAACAGATGATAGATGATCCTAGACGCATGGTAGCAACGGAATGAATGTGTAATAATGTCTGCCAAACGAATGAAACGCTTTCCCGGTTCTTATACTTGCTTGACTGTTGTACAGTGTAAAAAGCGAATGAAATTGGCGGCGCCGATGATAGTGAAATTACTAGTTTTCACACATCCGCTAACATACCAATCTACGGAATCTAAGCCTATAAACTCAGAAACTCAAACTGAAACCTAATTGTAACCACGAACTAGTCTCTCTAAAACGCGCATTTATGTAAACTACTGATTAGTAATCTTAAACAAATCCTATTCCAATATTCCAAGACAACTTCCGTTTAACTAACAAGTTAGTAAATTATTGTTAATTGTAATTGTTACAATGACGCAGAGAGAAATTTACCATGCAGATTTGCCGTAGAAATATGTAGATGTACATCCACATGGTGTCCTCTGAAAAGTTGCAATGCAAACGAGCTAATTGTAATCATCATCTCAAAATACTCGTTCTGGCCTCGTTTTACCACTCATCTTAAAGATATAGGCATGCAGATAGAATAATTATTGAAATTTAAATTCTTTACATCATTCGAGTGGCTCAGAGGACGCCGCTTCATAATCAATAAGTTCCTGTTAATTATACCGACTATTAATGAATGAAAGTCAAAATGAAACAAACTGATTCCGACTATATTTTTACAACAAAATATCACAATAGTTACTACAAACGAAATAGCTAAAGAATTGACCTATTTATATTTTTTATTATATTTCGTATCAATTACCAATAATTATAGATTGATATATTGATTTAAAAAATCAATTGCTGAGGCGAATGAACGGTTGTACATGAAATGCTCGTGAATGGTTGAACTTTGTAAAAAGTTGTAAACCCTTCAATTAATTTTTTATGAAATATAACATGAAGTGTACTGTAATCATGTTTATTGTTCATATTTGTAGCTATTTGAAGGACAATAACTCTTGCAAGTTGGCAGAATATAGATTGTAAGTTATGTTGTATTTTGAAGGATTGCTAGTGCAAGAAACCATTTTGTTTATGTGTAAACCGACCAGTTTGGATTTTGCTCTATACCGCCGCAGTTACTTGGGTTACTGTATTGATAGGTTTTTACTGTAAATATTATATGTGGGTATTATATTGTTTCTTACAGTTTCTCTACCTTTAGCTGGACATTATGCTACATTTTGGAGTAATTTTAAGTAGCAGTGGACATTTGGAAAACATCAAATCATGTGCTTCAACAACAGTATCTGGTAATCTATAGACAGTTTATTATTGTAAATATGATATGAGATCTTTATATTACTTTTTACAGGCAATTTCAAGATCAGAAGCATCACTGGACATTGTCAAATGATGTGACCAATTCATGAGGACATTAGACACTTGGAAAAAACAACATCTATAGATATTAGCCCTGCATCGGCTCTTAAGGTTATGTATTAACAATTTATTATAATTGTATTTATTATATTACAGACTGCTTCATTCAATAGTGCTGATGGTACTATATAATAATTTATTATGGTATATCATACAGATTCTTCAACCTTGATTGGAGACTGCTTCATTCTGAAGGGATCTCCAGCTGCTGTGGGCACCTGGAACACATCTTCAATAGATAGACCCCTGCGACAGTCACTATTTCAATTAAGATCAAATAAGGTGAGTAGTTTTGAGTTTCTGAAATTAATTTTGTTTCTTACTAAGAAAAGGTTATTTGTCTTTGTCCTGTGTATTGACTAAATTATGTGTGCATGAGATATAATTGCTTGTGTTCCAGTGAATTATATTGCAGGTTAAACAATTTTGAACCTACATTGGAGATCACCATTCAGGAGGAATTTCCAGCTACAGTGGGCTCATGGAAAACAACAAATGTGAACCAGTAGAATGTAAGGTAAGGCATTGACATTCTATAATTAATGTAATTGTAATTTATGTACAAAATGATGATTATATTGTAGGTTATACATTCTTCGGCCTTTGTTGGAAACTGCTATTCAGGTGGAATTTCCAGCATCCATTGACTCTTGGAAAGCAACATCAACAGATTTTATCCCTGCAGCTTCTTATTATTGTAATTATAGTTTGTGGACGAATAACTTGTTATATTGCTTGTCACAGATATGTCAGCATGATGCAAACATATGGTAAATACAATCTTTTATGTTTCTTGGCTCTTTACTTATGGTGATGTTTTGTGTTGTGCATTATTTGTTGAAATTGCATGCTTTGTTTTACATGTACATTTTGTTTTAGCTGAGCTGTTTGGTATGATTTTGTGTTGGATGAATGCTTTGTTGTGAACTTTAACAATATTGTTCACACATTGTGCTCCTCTTATACTTATCATGTCTATCAACATTTCTTGTTTCACATATTGATCTACAGAATGTATGAACTGTTTATAAAATTCCCTTCCAAACCAAGAGTCTTTGTTTACTTTTTGCGTGTAAAATTGCCCAAACCAAAATTCAGTACCAAGACTATATATAAGTCTTTGCTTATTTTATCCGTTTAAAATTGTCCAAAATGAGTATCAAGACTGTGGTCTTTGTTGTTTTATTCGTCTAAAATTGTTAGAAAATCAGTATCAAGATTATAGTCTTTGCTTATTTCACATTTCTATTTTTCAATATTTTTGTAGGTTAAATAAAATATAATAAATATAATAATATGCATTGTTGCAACGTGCGCCGAAAAAAAGTGTAGCGTTTATGTCAGTTTTACACTAACACTAGTAAGAAGCCTCGGTGGCTCAGTGTGAACGTGTACGGCGACGTACACCGAAGACTCGGGTTCGATCCCCGGTCGGGGCAGTACATTTAAATGGAATTTTCAGTACTTTAATGAAATA